>JAVQJY010368707.1:0-23010 GCA_036025375.1 Retropinna semoni | reverse complement strand
CTGTTCACTCATGCACTCATTTCTCTGTTCAATTAGCATCTCCAAGTGCTCCCAAGGACTTTAAGGTTGCTGAAGTTACCAGGGAACATGTACACCTGATGTGGGAAGCACCAGAGCATGATGGAGGAAGCCCTCTTACAGGCTACCAGATTGAGAAACGTGACATTTCCCGCAAGACATGGGTGAAGGTATGGAGTACCAAAAATCTTAAGAAATCCATTCCATAAAATAATAATTATATACTTAAGCAGAAAGTATGTTTGAATTCTGTGACAGGTGGCCTTCTAATACAATCTTGTATGTCTTTCCCAGGTGATAACTGGTATTCAGGACCAGGAGTACACCGTGACCGATGTCGTTGAGGGGAAGGAGTATCTGTTCAGAGTTACAGCCTGCAATAAATGTGGGCCAGGAGAACCTGCTTACATTGACGAGCCAGTCAATGTGTCCTCTCCTGCCAGTCAGTATTTGTGCAGTACACATTAAGATGCTCAGTCATCAGATCATCACTGTTTATCATCTCTATCCCTTTGTTTGCTTGTGAGTGTCTTAATAATGAACTGATTGTTTATTCCCAGCTGTGCCTGACCCTCCTGAGAACCTGAGATGGAGGGACAAGTCTGCTCATGGCATCTTCCTGACCTGGGAGCCCCCTAAATATGATGGTGGCACAGGCATCAGAGGCTACAATGTTGATAGATGTCAGCGTGGCACAGACAAGTGGGAGCCTTGTGGTGACCTTGTACCGGAGCTAAAGTATGTAAACATTTTAGATGTGTGTGTTTTTTCATAATAACAGACATTTTGACTTTCTGTGTAAGATACATGCATAGATACTTCAGTTTTAAAGGGCGGTGTTTAAGAAAAGGCTTTCTGTTTCCTTCAATCCCTTAGGTTAGAGGTAACTGGTCTGACTGAGGGCCAGTGGTATGCCTATCGTGTTAGAGCTTTGAACAGACTGGGAGCCAGCAGACCCTGCAAGGCCACGGATGAAATTTTAGCTGTTGACCCCAAAGGTAGTCAAATTATTTGTACTTATTATTCTTATTATGTCTATAACACTGGAATATGTACACCTCTCTGTGCAGATATCTAATTTCCATATACTGTCTAATGCAGAGCCTCCAGAGATCCAGCTTGATGTGAAGCTGCTCGCTGGACTGACCGCCAAGGCAGGATCTAAAATTGAACTTCCTGCTGATGTGCTTGGAAAGCCAGTACCTAAAGTAAAATGGACCAAGGCTGACCTGGTCCTGAAGACAGATGACAGAGTGTCTATTGTTGACAAGCCTGGTCACTCAATTGTGACTATTTCCAAGACACATAGAGAGGACACAGCCACCTACATTATTGAGGCTGTCAATAGCAGCGGCCGAGCAACTGCTACTGTTGATGTCAATATTCTTGGTACAGTATACTTTCAGTATTGAGAAATGTTTGTACAGTTTTACATTATAGTCAAATGCAAATGTGTCTTCACGTAATAATCATTTCTTAACAGATAAGCCTGGTCCTCCTGCTGCTTTTGATATCGCTGAGATCACAAATGAGTCCTGCTTCCTTGCCTGGAATCCTCCAAGAGATGATGGTGGTTCAAAGGTCACCAACTATATTGTGGAGAGGCGGGCTGCGGACAGCCAGATCTGGCACAAGCTTTCATCCACTGTCAAACAGACCACCTACAAGGCCACCAACCTGGTGGCTTTCAAGGAATATGTCTTCAGAGTGTTTGCGGAGAATCAGTTTGGAATTGGCACAGCAGCTGAACATGCTCCAATCATTGCCAGATATGCTTTTGGTAGGTGGTCTGACCAATATGAAAACAAAGATAAAGCTTAATAAATCATGCACAGAGGTTGGTTTGGGACATTTATTGTAATTAAGCTTCTGTGTGATCTACTGTTTTTCAGAGACCCCTGGGGCACCCACTAAGCTAGAGCCTTCTGACATTGCTAAGGATTCCCTGACTCTCACCTGGTATGAACCTGATGAGGATGGTGGCAGTCCTATCACTGGCTACTGGGTAGAGAGGTTAGAACCTGACACCGACAAATGGATCAGATGCAACAAACTTCCCATCAGGGACACTACATTCAGGTATGTCTTACAAGAGTTTGCAAAAACGGTGTAGGTTAAAAAGGTTCTGTTAAATGCTGCCCCCATAAATATTATCTTTGGATTGGGTTGTAGACACAGATCAATCCTGAGGCAACATATTTTATCACTTTGCAGAGTGAAAGGCTTGCCTACAAGGAAGAAGTACAAGTTCAGAGTCCTGGCTGAAAATCTGGCAGGACCTGGAAAACCAAGCAAGGAAACTGATCTGATTCTGGTCAAAGATCCAATTGGTATGGAATACATCTAAATTTGATAAAAATGTACATGCAAATTGTTATTAATAAAATATGAATCTATTAGGCCACATGATATTATTTCCAGCTTCTCTTGTCTTTCAGATCCTCCATGGGCTCCTGGTAAGCCAACAGTCAAGGACGTGGCAAAAACCTCGGCCTTTTTGATGTGGACCAAGCCTGAGCATGACGGCGGGGCTAAGATTGAGTCCTATATCATTGAGATGCTTAAGAGTGGAACAGTGGACTGGATTCGTGTTGCGGATGGCATCAATATGCTAGAACACTTCCTGAGAGGCCTGATGGAGAAGCAGGAGTACTCCTTCCGTGTCAGGGCTGTCAATGCTGCTGGGGAGAGTGAACCTAGCGAGCCAAGTGACCCTGTTCTTTGCAAAGAGAGGCTTAGTAAGTAATTTAGATGTGGCTTTGTTTATTTTTAAATAAATTGTTTTGCAGTAAATGAAATGAATAGTCTCACACACAGAAGGTGGATATCATTGAAGGCAAATCTAAATTGAACCAGCTTATTTAGTAAAACGAAGTTCATGACCCAAGTTTATGATACTTCCTAGACCCTCCAACTCCTCCTCGCTGGTTGGAGGTGATAAACATCACCCGGAACAGTGCTGAGCTGAAGTGGACTGCTCCAGAAAGAGACGGAGGCTCCCCTGTCACCAACTACATCATTGAGAAGAGAGATGTCAGACGTAAGGGCTGGCAGGCTGTAGACACTACTGTGAAGGAGACCAAGTACACTGTGACTCCTCTCAATGAGGGCTCCCTCTATGTGTTCCGTGTGGCTGCTGAGAACGCTGTAGGACCAAGTGACTTCTGTGAAATTGAGGACTCCATTCTGGCTAAGGACACTTTCAGTAAGTTTTTATGTCTGTAGTACAATGCCTTTACCAACGTACATTTGAATAGATGCAGATTTTCTAAAGGAATTTACTGGTTCTGTACTTCAGCTACTCCTGGACCACCCTACAATGTTGCTGTGCTGAGTGTGTCCAAGCGACACGTTGATCTGCAGTGGGAGGCTCCCAAGAATGATGGTGGAAGACCCATACTGAGGTATACAGAATCCCAATTACTGAAAAACATGTCACATGAGATTGTGACATAATTGTCAGTCAGACAGAGTCTACTTTGAAACATCGATTTTCACAAGCTTGAAATGTGTTAATTTTTCAATCAGATATTCGATTGAGAAGAAGGAGAAGCTGGGCACCCGGTGGGTTAAGTCTGGCAAGACCTCAGGACCTGACTGCAAATACAGGGTGACTGACGTCATTGAGGGAACTGAGGTTCAGTTCCAAATTCGAGCTGAAAATGAGGCTGGTGTTGGACATCCCAGTGAACCTACTGAGATCATCACAATTGAAGATCCTACAGGTGCTTTTTGATAGATGGGTTTGGTCAATTAAATTCCAACACTGTGTTTCTCTGGTTCAAGAAAATACAGAAAAAACATACCTCAAAATCAGTTTCATCCATGGTGAGGCAGCCCACTTAGCCAAAGCTGTAGGTAGCAACTGTTGCTGTCATTTCTATCCTCAGGTCCTCCATCTCCTCCAATTGAGCTCCACGTGACTGGAGCCAGCAGAGACTACATTGGCATTGCCTGGAAGGCCCCAGAGAGGACAGGTGGCAGCTCTATTACTGGCTATCACATAGAGATGTGCGAAGCTGGTACTGAGAAGTGGATGAGGGTTAATTCCAGACCTGTCAAAGAAATGAAGTTCAAGGTAGAGGAGGGTATCGTCCCTGAGAAACAGTACGTCATGAGAGTCCGGGCCATCAACAGTGTTGGCGTCAGTGAGCCCTCTGACATATCTGAGAATGTCTTTGCAAAAGACCCTGACTGTGAGTAAACGTTAAAATTGCTCATATTCACATCAGATTTGTTTCTCAACATATCAATCTTGTTATAGCTTTTACATAGACACGTAGCACACTGACATAAATCCATGTTGTATTGTCACTCCCAGGCAACCCAACCTTGGAGTTCCAAACTCTGGATCTAGTGGTGGTGGAAGGTGAAAAGATGCACCTGCCAGTCCCCTTCAGAGCTGTGCCTCAGCCCAAGATCACCTGGCACAAGGATGGCAAGGAGATGAAAGCAGATGAGAGACTGACATTCCGATCGGAGTACACATCTTGTCATATGGAGATTGCTAGCTGTCTGCACTCTGATGCTGGCCAGTACAAAGTCACCTTGGAGAACAATCTCGGAGCCTGCAGTGGAACAATGAATGTCAAAGTCATTGGTATGTCACTTCATGTCAAAGTTACATAAGGTCCATTAGATATAGAATTTTCCTTTGTTGTACATCGCAATACATATGTGTAACTTTAAATTGACATCTGATTCACAGGCCTTCCTGGTCCATGCAAAGAGATTAATGCCACTGACATTACTAAGAACTCCTGCAAGGTGTCCTGGGACCCTCCGGACTATGATGGAGGTAGCCCTGTCCTTCACTACGTTCTCCAGCGCAGGGAGGCTGGCAGGAGGACCTATGTCAACATGATGTCCGGAGAGAACAAGGTCAGCTGGCCTGTGAAGGACCTCATCCCCAACGGAGAGTACTATTTCCGGGTCAAAGCTGTCAATAAAATTGGTGGAGGAGAGTACATCGAGCTCCGCAACCCTGTTATTGCAGAGGATCAGAAACGTGAGTAAAGTATACTTTTGTACTCACTTTCTCTCTCTCTCTTTGTTTCACACACTGAATGTGTAATATGGTTGTTTTTTCTTTGTGACTGAGTTTTCTGTGTAATATTTCAGAACGCCCTGACCCACCTGTTGATGTGGAAACTCACAACCCAACCGCCAAGACAATAACTCTGACCTGGAAGCCTCCTATGTATGATGGCGGCTGTAAAATCATGGGTTACATCCTGGAGAAGATGATAAAGGGAGAGGAGAAGTTTGAGAGATGTAACGACTTCCTGGTCCCCGTGCTTTCCTATACAGTCAGAGGTCTGACCGAAGGCAAGCAGTACCAGTTCCGTGTGAAAGCCGAGAACGCAGCTGGGGTCAGTGACCCATCCCGCAGCACACCTATGGTCAAGGCTTCTGATACTGTTGGTAAGAATACACTTTGGACAGACAGTTGTACTATCAGGACATTTGAAATATCTATATACTTCTCAATCAAAACAAACCACTATGGAGAAATCCCTGACACAAACATAAGAACGTGACGAATCTTTGAAATGTATTACTTGAGATAGATTTGTTTTTTCCTCTCAGAACCACCCAAGGTGTTCCTCAGTGGAAGTCTACAGTCTGGCCTGAGTATCAAGAGAGGTTGTGAAATTCGATTGGATGCCTGTATCTCCGGCTCACCCTCCCCAACCGTCACCTGGCTGTGGAATGACAAAATCATCAGACCAGAAGTCCTCAGGAAGAGACCAGAGAAACCCATTGTCAAAAGGAAGGTAGAAAAGACAGAGGAAGAGAAGAAAAAGGAAGAAAAGGAGGATGGTGTAAAAAAAGAAGAGAAGAAGGAGGAGGTTAAAGAGGAAAAGAAAGAGGAGAAAAAGGAGGAGGAGAAGAAAGGGGAGGAAAAGGAGGAGGAGGCTGCTCCTGAGTTTGAGGAGCCAGATTACCCCACCATCAATGAGCGTCTGACCATCGATGACCGAAAGAGGGGAGAATCATGTGCTATCGTCAAGGATACAATAAGAGGTGACCATGGTGTTTACACCATCAAGGTGAAGAATGACCATGGCGTCGCTTCAGCTTCATGTGAAGTCAACGTACTTGGTAAGAATCCCAGTATTGTATACTTCTTTTCATTGACCATGGGATGTATTTTTACATAAATACAAACATTTAAATTCTTTTGATTTTGAATATCAAGACTCATTTTTAGTCTGTTAAATTATTTTAACGTTTAACTTTCATCTGCTACTAGATACACCCGGACCATCAATTAACTTTAGGTTTGAGGAAGTGAGAAAGGACTCAGTTATCTGCAAGTGGGATCCTCCTGTTGATGATGGTGGCAGTGAGATCCTGAACTACACCCTAGAAAAAAAAGACAACTCCAAGCTGGAGATTGGCTGGGTTACTGTGACCTCAACACTTAGAGGTTGCAAGTACCCTGTGACTAAACTGATTGAAAAGAAGGAGTACATCTTCCGTGTTACAGCAGAAAACAAGTTTGGTGCCGGACCACCCTGTGTCTCCAAACCACTCATTGCGAAGAATCCATTTGGTAATGTAACTTTATCAAAATGTTCTACGGAGTCATGATGATTTTAATCCTAAATCATTGTTTGACATTTGTAACCATCTGCTAAATTTCATACATCTATAACATTTATCTTAGATCCTCCTGAGGCTCCTGATAAGCCTGAGATCGAGGATATCACAGCTAACAGCATGCTAGTGACCTGGACCGCACCCAAGGACAACGGCAGCCCCATCCTGGGCTACTGGGTGGAAAGAAGGGAGATCAACAGCACCCACTGGGCCAGGGTTAACCGCAACATCGTGGAGGACACGGAACTCAATGTGGAAGGTCTACTTGAAGGTCTCACCTATATTTTCAGGGTTGCTGCCGAGAACCAGGCTGGTCCCGGGAAGTTTAGCATCCCCTCAGATCCTAAGACAGCACAGGAGCCAATCTGTAAGTCAACCATGTTTGTATTATCTGAACCTTCCGCCAAATGCCTATGTATGTTCTTAAAGTGTGTCTTGGGTATAAATATTTTGCGATGGATTCTGGGCGCCATAAAATTTGTTAATCCTAATTCTATGGTTTGATAGTACCCCCTGGACCACCCTTTCCCAGAGTGGTTGACACCACAGAGTCCTCTATTGAAGTAGAGTGGGATCCTCCTACTTTCAATGGTGGAGGAGAGATCCTGGGCTACCATGTTGACAAAACTATGGCTGGCACCAAGGACTGGTCTCGTTCCACGGAGAGACCCTGGAAGACCCGTACCTTCACTGTCTATGGGGTCCGAGAGGACGCCAAATACATTGTCAGAGTGATTGCCTGTAACGCTGCTGGAGAGGGCACACCAGGGCTGACAGATGCTGTCATTGTCAGGGACCCTCAAGGTAATTTAATATGTTCAGAGAACTCAGTGTAACACATATGGGGCAGACAATGGACAACATGCATGCAATCTTAATAAAGCAAGATAGTTAATTGTTTTTTCAATTTACAGAAATCCCAGTGGTGGAGTTAGACCTTACAGTGAAGAATGGTGTTGTAATCAGAGCTGGCGAATTACTGGCTGTGCCTGCCCATGTGACTGGCAGACCACCTCCAGCCCTCAAATGGACCAAAGATGATGGGGAACCTGAGAAAGAGCGCGTTGAGGTGGAGAATATTGGAAAGGAAAGTATTCTCAGAATTAAGAATGTTCAGAGGAAGGACCATGGCAAATACCAAATCACTGCCTCCAATCCCAGTGGAACAAAGTCTGCCTGGACCAGGGTTGAAGTGATGGGTGAGTATCCAGGGATGGCTACCTCCATTTCCTATCTAAACACTAAATAATCAAGTGGTGTAACATTCTCCACTCTTTTCTCAGATGTGCCTGGGCCTGTACTGGACCTGAAGCCTGTTGTTGTAACTCGTAAACTGATGATTTTGAATTGGTCCGATCCCGATGATGATGGTGGCAGTGATCTGACTGGTTTCATTATTGAGAGGAGGGACGCCAAGATGCACACATGGAGGCAACCAATCGAGACACCCTCATCTAAGTGTGAGATTGTGGGCATCGTTGAGGGACAGGATTACATGTTCCGCGTGGTGGCAAAGAACAAGTTTGGCTGTGGACCACCTGTGGACCTTGGTCCTATTAAAGCAGTGGATCCACAAGGTGAGGCTTATGTTGTTACATACAAGATTATATTTCTGGCTGAATTGTAAGACAAACCAGAATGGATGGATGAAACTCAGGTACTTTTTTCTCATAGGTCCACCAACTGCCCCTGAGAGGTTCCACTACACTGAGAGAACCAAGTCCTCCATTAGTCTGGCCTGGAGGCCTCCCCGTAATGACGGCGGCAGTCCAATCATCGGCTACTTTGTTGAGAAGAAGAGGCAGGATGCTCAGGCATTTGAGCCCTGTAACAAGGAGATGTGCACTGGACTTACTATGGAAGTAGAAGGTCTAGATGAGCTGCACATGTATGAGTTCAGAGCCAAGGCTGTCAACCTGATTGGAGAGAGTGAGCCCTCCATCCCAATGACAGTTGTGATTCAGGATGATGAAGGTACGTTATCTAGTTATCTTCCTACCTATCCTTTTTGTATCCTTCGGGCAAACAGAAGTTTCAATCAGATTTAGTTAAACTTGATTTAAGTCTTTATGGACTTCATTGGGTCTTAATGGACCTTGTTTATCACAAGCACTGTGATTTCTCACTAATTTGCTTTCTGTCATTTCAGTGTCTCCAGTTGTAACAATGCTGAAGGTCTTCAAGGGAGACAACATCACAGTAAGAAAGGGAGAACCTATTGAGATACCTGCTGAGGCTACTGGTCTTCCCCTACCCAAAGTGGAATGGTCCAAGGATGAGGTAATAATTGAGGAGCCCAGTGAGACCCTTCTGATTGCAACAAAGGAAGTGAACAGGATGAAGGTTGAAACCAAGCTCAGCATCCCTGCTGCAGCCAGGAATGACAAGGGCACTTACACCGTAGCAGCTTCTAATCGCCTGGGATCTGCTAGTCATACCATCACAGTCATGGTGCTTGGTGAGTACTAAATTTGTATAATAGAAACTGGTGACGCTGTTCTTGAAACGCGCAACTTCAGTTCACAAACAAAGTTTAAGTGGCTTAAATGAAAATAACTTAGATTTTAACCTTGATTATACCACAGTAGAATGGATATCCGGAGCTAATAGTGTTCCTTTGCTGTTGTTTGCAGATCGCCCTTTGCCACCTAGGAACGTAACCGTCTCAAACATCAAGGCTGAGTCCTGCTACCTCCACTGGGAGGCGCCATTGGACAATGGAGGCAGTGAGCTGACCAACTATATTGTGGAAAAGAAGGACATTAACACAGAGAACCCAGAAGAAAGCTCAGATTGGGTGGAGATCACCAAAAGCATTATTGAGAAAAGATTTGGGGTTAGTAGGGGTTGTGGCCATGGGGGAACAAATTGAAATGTTGCTCTTTCAGGTATCACTTGCTTCTGAATGCAACCTGAATCATTGGACCTTTAGATTCAATTATTAAGGTTCTCATGTTGTTTTTATAGGTGTGGAACCTTGTAACAGGCAATTCCTACCAGTTCCGCGTCAGAGCTGAGAACCGCTACGGAAAGAGTGACGCCTGTGAATCTGAAGAGGTCCTGATCAAGGATCCCTTCGGGCTGCCTGGCCCCCCAGAAAAGCCCAAAATTGCTGAGTACTCCAAGACCTACATGGTGGTGACCTGGGAACCCCCTCTGGACAATGGAGGCTCCCTCATCAGTGGTTACTGGCTGGAAAAGAGAGAAAAGAGTTCCTCCTACTGGGCACGTGTCAACAAGGTTCCCGTGTCTAAGAGAGGTCTGAAAGGCTGGGAGTTCCAGGTGACCCGTCTGAGTGAGGGCCTGGAGTATGAGTTCCGTGTAATGGCCTGCAACGCTGCTGGTGTTGGACCTCCAAGTGCACCCTCTGACTCTGCCTTTGCTGTAGATCCTATAAGTAAGTAGAGACTTACTTATCTCGATATTAGAGCTACATAAACAATATTAGGTCAGAAGTACAGGTTAAAAACTGAAATAAACTCTTAAGAGATTGTCAGTAGTTGTTGTGTGTATTGACGAGACATGTTCTTCCCTCCCAGCTCCCCCTGGCATGCCTGCTGCTCCAGAGGTGGCAGACAAGACTAAGCACAGTGTGACCCTATCTTGGATTCCACCTGAGAAGGATGGAGGCAGTCCCATCAAGGGCTACATCATCGAAGGCCAAGATGAGGGGACATCTGAGTGGTCCAGACTCAATGACTCAGAAAACCTGCACCCCACCACAGAATTCACCGTGCCTAGTCTTAAGGAGCTAAAACGCTACCGCTTCAGAATCATTGCCGTCAATGACATTGGAGAGTCCGACCCCAGCCCCAAGACTACTGAGGTCCTGGTGGAGGATGTCCATGGTACATAGACTCACTGGTTTCCATTAACATTTTAAGAAATTGGCACGTTCCAGAGCAAGATACAAGCACAATCTAGGTTATGTAAAACCAAAAACTTGTTTAATCCCTATCCAAATCTATTGTAAGCATGATGTCTAGTTTACACATCCTGATCACAATAATAAGAAGCTAACAAGTTAGCTAGTTAGACTTAGTGTTACTGTTTTTCAATTCTTGATACAGATGTTTTATTTATGATTTTTTTTCCAGTGGAGCCCAAGATCTTTGTTGATGTAAGTGCTCATGACCTGCTATGTATACGGGCCGGTGCTCCCTTCAAAATCCCAGCCGTCATCAAGGGACGACCTGTTCCTAAAGTGACTTGGGAGTTTGATGGACCAGCAAAGACCCACAAGAAGAATCGTCTCCATGTACTCCCTGTGGACTCAGAGGTAAGATGAGGAATAAACACAAAGGGATGTACTCTATGTCATAAAGAACAATTATATTATTTAAACATGTAATGCTAGTATTTTTATTTCCACATCTAATTTACTTGCTCGCTCTTGTTCAGGTGGAGTCTACTGATACCACCTCAGTTGTTACTGTCCCTGTGAGCATGAGGAGCCACTCTGGCAGGTTCACCATCACAGCTAAGAACAAGGCCGGACAGAAACATGTCAATGTCAGAATCAATGTCCTAGGTACATTATGGTTAAGATACCATCACTTTATTATGCTTTTTCACTTTTTCGTAAACAGTCAGCTCTGTAAAGATATCTAAACTTCTCTTCAACTTGTGTATAGATGTACCTGGCCCTCCTAAGGAGCTAAGAGTGACTGACATCACCAGGGCAACTATGAGGCTGATCTGGAAGTTGCCAGACAATGATGGTGGGGAGAGGATAAAAAGTTACTTCATTGAAAAGAAGACAGTGACAGGCAAAGCCTGGACCAAGGTTCACCCTGCCTGTGCCAGCCAGGCCTTTGTGGTACCTGACCTACTGGAGGGACAGGATTATCTGTTCCGTGTGCGGGCAGAGAACCGCCTGGGCTTTGGACCTTTCACCGTGACCACTGAGCCTGCCAGGGCCAGAGACCCTGTCTGTAAGTGACACTGCTTTTAAATGATTCTGAATAATACTACCTTGTCGCCAACTAACAACTGCCACTAGATGCTTATCAATAACATAACTCTTCGTTCTCAGACCCCCCTGACCCTCCAACCAATGTCAAGGTCAACCTAGTGACCAAGAACACTGTGACACTGACATGGGTCCCTCCCAAGAACAACGGTGGTTCTCCTGTCAAACATTACATTATTGAGCGCCTGAGCTGGGACACCAGTGGCAAGGAGAAGGAGACGTGGAAACAATGTAACAAACGTGATGTGGAGGAGCTGACCTTTGTTGTAGAGGAACTGAAAGAGGGTGGCGAGTATGAGTTCAGAGTCAAGGCTGTGAATGAAGCAGGCTCTAGCAGGCCCTCTGCCACAGCTGGACCACTTTTCATCAAGGACCAGACATGTAAGTGACAGCTTATGAATCTGATATTAGTACATTTAAGAGTACAACTTTTTAATTATAAAATGACATGTTACCCAATTTTCTAGGTGCTCCTACCATTGAGTTGAGAGAGGCCATGGATGGGGAAGAGGGATGTGATGTCAATATAGTAGCCAAGATCAAGGGGTGCCCCTTCCCAACTTTGAACTGGCAAAAGGCTACCCTGGACAAGCCCGAGGAAAAGGCTGCAGTACACTATGACCAGCATGTCAACAAGCTTGTGTCTGATGACAAGTGTACACTCCTGATCCAGCAGTCAAGAAGAGACGACAGTTCCCTCTACACCATCACTGCTGTCAACAGCCTGGGTACAGCCTCCAAGGACATCAAACTAACTGTGCTTGGTGAGTATTTCGGCCTTAAGAGTTTTGTTCAAATGCTGTGACTAAACTTTTGTATGAGTAGCATTCTTTTTTTTAAGTATAAGATTTTATGTTTATCCATTCTCAATGAATTTCCTGTAGGACGGCCTGGACCACCTGTTGGACCATTGAAGTTCACTGAAGTATTTGCCGAGAGGATTGGGTTGTCATGGAACCCACCTAAAGATGACGGTGGCTCCAAAGTGATAAACTATGTTGTGGAGAAGCGTGAGGAGAACAGGAAGTCATGGGTACACGTCTCCAGTGACCCTAAAGAGTGTGCCTACATTGTCCAGAGGCTGACAGAAGGACATGAGTATGAGTTCCGCGTCATGGCCCAGAACAAATTTGGAGTTGGACCTCCCCTGATGAGCGAGCCTGAGAAAGCCAGGAATCTTTTCAGTAAGTTAAATGTACTAGTGTACTAGTGTTGGCTTAAATTAATGTGTTGCGACCTGAACATCTCGAAATAATCATACATGTTTTCCTCTAAATAGCGGTCCCTGGCCAATGTGAGAAGCCCACTGTCACAGATGTATGCCTGGAGTCCATGACTGTCAACTGGGAGGAGCCAGAGTATGACGGTGGATCAACAGTAACTGGTTATTGGCTGGAAAAGAAGGAGACCACAGGCAAACGCTGGAGCAGAGTGAACCGTGACCCAATCAGGATCATGCCTCTCGGTGTGACACACCTTGTGACTGGTCTGGTGGAGGGAGCACTTTACCAGTTCAGAGTCATCGCCATCAATGCAGCGGGCTGTGGTCTGCCCAGTGTGCCCTCTGATCCTATCCTCTGCAGAGACCCTATTGGTAGGTTAAATATTCAGTAGTAGGACAGTAAAAATTGTGTATATAAATATATCATGCATACAAAATTCAGGATGCATATTATTACCATTCTATGTAATTATGGTGTGACTACTATCTTGTATTTAATTGCCATATGAAATAACAATCGTGTAATCTGGTGATTTTGATTGTAGCTCCCCCTGGACCTCCCACCCCCAAAGTGACAGACTGGACGAAGTCCACAGTGGATCTGGAATGGATTCCACCTCTGATAGATGGTGGATCTAAAATCACTGGTTACTTTGTTGAGTTCAAAGAGGAGAAGAAAGAAGGAGAGAAAGAAAAAGAGATTAAGGCAATGTTGGAAGATGGAGAGGAGAAAGAAGTGGTAGAGGAATGGGAAAAGGTAAATTCACCAGATTAAAGTCCTTCTCATAAGCAAGTAGTGTTTGTGATTTTAGTGGCCGTTCAATTCATTTAATCTCATCCAAAAAAGTTCACACGCGATGCATGCACATTGTTGGATCAAGAGCGGTACACCTAAATTTCAACTTCATACAGTGCCTAGTTCTTGGGAAAATTGAAAGACAGACAGATAGAAATTCCTTGCTTTGTGGTGGATGCATTTTTTGAGATAGCAGCGCTTTGAAGAGCCCTTTAAATAGCAAAATGCATGTTTAACTTTCCTGTCCTTCTTCCTGTAGGCCAAAGACAAGGAGATTAGAGGAACCAAGTTTGTGGTGTCTGGCCTGAAGGAGCTGGGTCTGTACAGGTTCAGAGTGAGAGCAGTGAATGCTGCAGGAGTGGGTGAACCTGGAGATGTTTCTGAGGTCATTGAGGTCAAAGACAGAACAAGTAAGTCCAGTTGGGATGCTCAAAGTGATTGTCCACTTCCTTTTAGAATTACAATACAATTATAGAATTGTAGATCACACTGAACAGTCTTATATGGCCCATTTCTTATCTGTAGATATAGAAGTGTTTGTAATGTTAACCTCCAAACCATCTCCTCTGATATTAGTTCCCCCAGAGGTAGATCTGGATGCAACAGTGAAGGAGAAGATTGTGGTCCATGCTGGCGGGGTGATCCGTATGATTGCCTACGTGTCAGGCAAGCCAGCTCCAGAAATCTCCTGGAACCGTGATGACGCAGCTTTGCCTAAAGAGGCAGTGGTAGAGACCACGGCTATTAGCTCTGCACTGGTCATTAAAAACTGCAGGAGGCACCACCAGGGCATCTACACCCTCAGTGCCAAGAATGAAGGAGGCGAGAGGAAAAAGGCTGTAATTGTAGAGGTGTTGGGTAAGCAGAGCCATATTAAGAAAAGATGTTCAATGCTTAAAAGTTATATTTTTGGCAGAATTATTTTTAACATGTGTCATTATTTGTCTCATAGACGTCCCCGGCCCAGTGGGTCAGCCCTTCGCTGGAAAGAACCTCACCACTGACTCTTGCAAGCTGACCTGGTACTCCCCCGAGGATGACGGTGGCTCCGCCATCACCAACTACATCATTGAGAAGAGAGAGTCAGACCGCATGGGCTGGACCTCTGTCTCCTATACTGTTACCCGCCACAATGCTGTGGTCCAGGGCCTGCTAGATGGAAAAGGCTACTTCTTCAGAATTGCAGCTGAGAATATTATTGGAATGGGTCCTTTCATTGAGACAGACAAAATGGTCCTCATCAAAGATCCCATCTGTGAGTTCATCATTCTGATATAGATGTATATGCTGTAAAATTGTTTGCTGGTTTTGTGTTTAAATGTTTGTGCTTGTTCACTAGCTGTTCCTGAGCGTCCCGAGGACCTGGAGGTCACAGCTATCAAAAAGGATTCCATCAGTGTTGCCTGGAGACCACCAAAGTATGATGGCGGCGCTGAAGTTACCAGCTATGTACTGGAATCCCGTCTGATTGGGAAAGACAATTTTACACGCATCACAGAAGACAAGCTGATGGACATGAAGTTCACTTATGGGGGGCTGAAGGAAGGCTCCACTCACGAGTTCCGTGTTAGCGCTGTTAACCAGATTGGTCAGGGCAAACCCTCTTTCTGCACCAAGCCAATCACTTGCAAGGAAGAACTTGGTAGGTGGAAGCTGATTATTTTATATCGCCCTAAAGATACACTGCATAACAAATACTTAAAACATTACCTCAATTTAAATTTTAAATGTGATGTATGTGTGAAATTGAAAAAAACATAATATAAAGCAAACATCTCTTTGTTTCTCATCAGAACCTCCAACACTGGATCTGGACTTCAGAGACAAGACTATTGTGCGTGTTGGAGATGCTTGCACTCTACAGGGTCGTTACACTGGCAAGCCAGCCCCTACCATCACTTGGACCAAGAATGATGAGGAACTAAAGGCTGATGATGACATTTCTCTTACTAACACCAGCAAGACATTGTCTCTGACCATCGGCAAGGCTAAGCGTGAACACAGCGGCAAGTACACTGTGGCCGTGGAGAACATAACTGGCACGCGGAAGGGCATCTGCAACATCACAGTTGTTGGTAAGTCACTTCGGCAGCTAGGCTTTAGGTCTCGGATATGCCTATGTAGGTATCTTCCCAATATAATCCGGATTGCTCAAAATAAACAGTAAATCTCAGACATGGGTGGTTAATTACCTCTCCCTATGTTCCTCAGATCGTCCCGAGCCTCCTGAGGGCCCAGTAGTTTTTGATGAGGTATACAGGAACTACATGGTGATCTCCTGGAACCCTCCTCTGGATGACGGTGGCTGCCCTATCTCGACCTACATTGTTGAGAAGAGGGACACCAACAGAGAATTGTGGATGCCTGTTACATCATCATGTACCAGGACTTCTTGTAAGGTTCCGAAACTGATTGAGGGAAGGGACTACATTATCAGGATCTGCGCTCAAAACATCTACGGGATCAGCAAACCATTGCTGTCTGCTGAGACAAAAGCTAGAGATGTCTTCAGTAAGTCAGTGGATCCCATATAGGATGAAATAGAAAGACATTACATGTGTATTACTATAGTAGACACCAAATATTTGCCTTTTTCCCTCATCTCAGAGGTCCCAGATGCTCCTGCACAGCCCGTAGTGAAGGAGGTCTACAAGGACACTGCCTTGCTTACCTGGGAGCCTCCTGCAGGTGATGGTGGCAAGCCCATCACTAACTATGTGGTTGAAAGGAAGGAGACAATGTCCAATAGGTGGCTGCGTGCTGGCAAGGATCGCATCTTCCCGAAAACAGAGTACTACGTGCCAGATCTCCTTCAGGGATGTGAATACGAGTTCCGTGTCATGGCAGAAAATGTTGTTGGTGTCGGTGATCCCAGCCCTCCATCTAAACCCGTCTTTGCCAAAGATCCAATTGGTAAGTGACTGTCTCTGTAAGTTTTCAGAATTACAGACAAGAAATAGTTTTATGAATGCTAACCTACTCTGTTTTTTCATTGCTCCTCAGTGATTCCAAGCCCACCAGTGCTTCCAGAGGCTATAGACAGGACCAAGGAATCTGTCACTTTGTCCTGGAAACCTCCTAAGGATTGCGGCAGGGGAAAGATCTTTGGTTACCTGTTAGAGTTCCAAAAGGCTGGAGATGAAGAGTGGCAAAAAGTGAACCAGACTCCAGATTCTTGCCAAGAGACCAAATTCAAGGTGATCAACCTAGAGGACGGGTCCCTTTACCGCTTCAGAGTGGCGGCTGTCAATGCAGCTGGAGAGTCAGAGCCTGCATTTGTCAAAGAGCCAGTCAGAGCCCAGGACAGGCTTGGTGAGTCTTTCACTCTAGCTATATTACTATTATTTTGGTGCACATTGTTTGAAATAACTGAACAGTGAAAAAAGCTATGAGGTATTATATGTTTATTATTTACCTGTGGGGCATTTTTCAAATATTTCTCCAACTTACAGAACCCCCTGAGCTCCTGCTCGATGCTGGCATGACCCGTGAGGTCAAGGCCATGGCAGGAACCCACATCACCCTGATTGCTGGCATCAAGGGTATCCCCTTCCCTAAGGTGACCTGGAAGAAAAATGAAGCAGAAGTGCCAACCAGGGCTGAGATTGAGGTTAATCAGACAGGAACCAAACTAGAGATGCGTTTCTGCAACCGTGATGACTGTGGTGACTACACTCTGACTGTTGAAAACCCAGCTGGAATCAAGACCGCCACCTGCACAGTGCTTGTGCTCGGTAAGCTCCTGAATGATTCTTTGAGAAAGAGATTACATGGAGTTTGGGTAAACCAATTTTAACAAGCATAACACATTTAATAACATTTTTGCACTCTTTTAGACAAACCTGGCCCTATCCAGCACCTGAGGATCTCTGAGGTGAGGTGTGACTCTGCCTACCTTTCCTGGAAAGACCCTGAAGATAATGGTGGAGCCCGAATCACAAACTTTGTGGTGGAGAAGAAGGACGCTGCAGCTGCTCAGTGGGTGCCTGTCTGCTCCTCCTCCAAAAAGCGCAGCATGATGGCTAAACATCTGATGGAGGGCACCTCTTATTTATTCCGTGTGGCTGCTGAGAATCAGTTTGGCAGGAGTGAATACACTGAAACAACTAAAGCTGTCAAGGCCATGAACCCTCTCTGTGAGTATGAGAGAGTACAGACCAAATGTATTTAAAATATAAATGTGCACTCTAGCTTCTGTACTTTCGTAACTAATGTTTCTACGTATTGTGTTTGTATTTTCTCAGTTCCACCTGGCCCACCAAAGGACTTGCATCACGTTGATGTGGACAAGACAGAGGTCTGGCTGGTCTGGAACTGGCCAGATCGCAATGGTGGAAGTGACATCACAGGGTTCTTGGTTGAGTACCAAGAGGAAGGGGAGAGGGACTGGATTGTCTTCAAGAATGTCAGTATTCCTGAAAGTCATGTGACTGGTCTGGAAGAAGGAAAGACCTACAGATTCCGTGTTAGAGCAGAGAATGCAATCGGCTTGAGCAGACCTGACACCACTGTACCAGTCCTCTGCCAGGAGAAACTGGGTAAGACATTTTGTTCAAACCACAGGATTGGATTTATATAAACACATAGCTTAAAGATTCGTCAATAGAGTTTGAAATAGAAGTGTATTCGACATGTTAATACATTATAACTGTATTTCTATGTCTTTACAGTGGCTCCCATTGTTGAAATGGACGCAAAGCTAATTGACGGCATTATTGTAAAGGCCGGAACCACAATCAGACTCCCTGCCATAATGAGAGGTATCCCTGTGCCCACTGCCAAGTGGTCAATCGATGGAACAGAGATCACTAGCGAGGGCAACATCAAGGTTGACACAGACAACTATTCCAGTGTATTGAGCATCAATGAATGCACCAGAAACCACACTGGCATTTATCTCCTGACTGTGTCTAACCCAGCTGGGACCAAAACCATGGCCGCCAATGTAACTGTTCTGGATGTACCTGCTTCTCCTATTGGACCAGTCAATATCCTGGAGGTGACCCCTGACTCCATGCTGATTGAGTGGCGTCCACCTAAGGATGATGGTGGTAGTCCTGTCACAAACTACATTGTTGAGAAGAGAGAATCTAAGAAGGAGACCTGGGGAGGTGTGAGTTCTGGCAGCACAGCCACCCAGCTGAAGATTACTCGTCTGCAGAAGGGTGTTGAGTATGTTGTGCGTATCCGTGCAGAAAATAAGATTGGAATTGGTGCTGCTCTTGAGAGTGCGCCGACTGTTGCCCAGCACTCTTTCGAGGCACCTGCGCATCCTGGCAAACCAAACACATCAGACATCGCAGAGGATGCTGTTACAGTGGGATGGACCATGCCACTATTTGATGGTGGTAGTCCTATCAGTGGATACATTATTGAGCGTCGACACAAGGGTGGAAAATGGATCCGTGTCAACAAGACACCTTGCAAGGAACTCAGATATAGAGTTCTGGGGCTCTTTGAGGGAAATGATTATGAGTTCAGAGTTTTTGCTGAAAATATCACTGGTTACAGTGGACCATCTCCTATCTCAGACCCATGCAAGCCCTGTCGTCCAATTACAGTTCCTGGTCCTCCAGTTAACCCCAAGGTCAAAGACTACAGCAAGTCCAATGCAGAACTGGTTTGGATTAAGCCAAACAAAGATGGAGGCAGTCCCATCCTAGGTTACATTGTTGAAATACAGAAAGGTGGTGTCACTGAGTGGGAGAATGTCAACAAAGATGATAACATTAAACAGTGTGCCTACACTGTGAAGGGGCTGGAGGAGGGAAAAGAATATAGGTTCCGTGTCAGGGCCTGCAACATGATAGGTGATGGAGAACCAAGAGAGATTCCTGAATCCATTTTTGCACAGGATATTCTCATCCCGCCAGAGATTGAAATGGATGCTACATGTCGTGATCGTCTGACTGTCCGTGTTGGACACAACATTAACATCATTGGCTATGTGAAAGCAAGACCTGACCCTGAGGTCACCTTAAAGAAGGGTGAGACTGTGCTTGAGAACGACAAGCGCACAACTATAACTCTGAACTTCCCTGTTGTTCATCTGAAAATCAAAGAGGCAACAAGGGGAGACCATGGCAAATATGTTCTGAGGGCCAACAACTATAGTGGTGAGGCCGAAGCAACAATCACTGTGAATGTTCTGGACAGGCCAGGACACTGTAAGAACCTGAAGTTAACATATGTGACTAAGTCTTCGTGCATGGTAAACTGGGATAGCCCTGAGGACAATGGAGGCACTGAGATAACCAATTACATTGTTGAGTGTCGCGAACCTAGTCAGAGATTGTGGTCTATGATCTCCTCTGACTGCTCAAACCGCATGGTTAAAGCCAAACTGATGGAGAGCCATGAGTATTTATTCCGTGTTTGTGCAGCGAATAAATGTGGCCCTGGACCAACCACTGAGACCAAAGTACCAACTCTCGCTATTGACCCTATCGAGAAACCTGGTGAGCCAGAGAACTTCCGCATTACTGACATTGGCAAGAATCATGTCTTCCTGAAATGGAGGAAGCCTGACTATGATGGCGGTAACCCCAACATTTCATACAACCTGGAATTCAAGACTAAAGATGCAGAACAATGGGAAGAATTGAACACTGAACTTCTCACTGATACATTTTTCATGGCTGACAAATGTACAGAAAATCATATTTATCAGTTTAGAGTGCAGACCACTAATGACGGTGGAGAGAGTGCGTGGGTAAAAACTGGAGATGTCCTTGTGAAGGAGGAGATTCAGAAACCAGTGCTTGACATGAAAGTGGTTGGAACCCTTGTGGTGAAGGCAGGTGATTCCATCAGGTTGGAAGCAGGTTTGAGAGGAAAACCCCAGCCAGAGGTGAAATGGGTGAAAGACAAGGCCACAGGAGACAACCCTAGGATCTCTGTAGAAACTGGCGTAGACTACTCCAAATTCCTTATGACCAAAGCTAAACGCACAGACACTGGAAAATATGTGGTCACTGCTACCAATTCTGCAGGAACCTTTACTGCATATGCTAATGTCAATGTTCTGGACATCCCTGGGGCCGTGAGGGATCTGAAGGTGTCTGGCATCTCAGTGGACAGGTGCAGAGTGGTCTGGGATCCCCCAGAAGATGATGGTGGATGTGAGGTGGATAGCTACATTCTGGAGAAATGTGAGACCAGGAGAATGGTTTGGTCCACATACTCTGCCTCAGTTGTCACTAACTATTGCAATGTCACTCGCCTGGTGGAAGGAAACGAGTATATCTTCAGAGTCAGAGCAGAGAACAAAATG
Source organism: Retropinna semoni (assembly GCA_036025375.1). Taxonomy (NCBI): domain Eukaryota; kingdom Metazoa; phylum Chordata; class Actinopteri; order Osmeriformes; family Retropinnidae; genus Retropinna; species Retropinna semoni. The sequence continues at coordinate 2,123 of JAVQJY010368707.1, read as the reverse complement.
GGAACAGGTCCAGCTGTGGAGAGCAAAAATGTCACGGCCAGAACCCAGTTCAACAGACCTGGTGCCCCTGACCCACCTGAGATCACTAAGATTGGCAAGGAGGAGATGACTGTGGTTTGGGCACCCCCTGAGAATGATGGTGGTAAATCCATCACTGGCTACATTCTAGAGAGGAAAGAGAAGAGAGCCGTCAGATGGGTCCCCGTTACCAAGAGTGCTATCTCTGAGAGACGCATGAAAGTGACCAACCTGATCCCTAACCATGAATACCAGTTCCGTGTCAAAGCTGAGAATGAAGTTGGACTGGGAGAAGCAAGTAAACCATGTAGACCAGTGGCAGCCAAAGATCCAATTGGTATGAATATTTTAGAAACATTGTATGTTTATATTGCATTTCTTCTTAATAGATTGTAACTTTAAAAAGTTTACAAAAAATGTTTCCCCTTTTAATTGCAGAGCCACCTGGTCCTCCAAGCAGTCTGAAGGTTGCTGATAGCACCAGGACCTCTATTACCCTGGGGTGGGCCAAGCCTATGTATGATGGTGGAGCTCCAATTATTGGCTACATGGTTGAAATGAGAATCAAGAGTGAAATTGACCCTGAAAAGCCAGATGAAGGATGGAAGAAGTGCAATACTGGCGGACAGTTGGTGCTAACAGAGTTCACCATTCAGAGTTTGGATGAAAAGCAGGAATACGAGTTTCAAGTGTCAGCTCAGAACCAGGTCGGTATGGGCCGTCCTGCTACGCTCAAAGAAGCAGCTTCACCCAAGGAGGTTCTTGGTAAGACACTGCCTCAGCTGATTTGATTTAGATAATGTAGAATACCTGCGGAAATATACATATTTTTTCTATTATAATATTATACAAAAGTATATTATTGTATTATTATTTCTACACAAATCTAACTCCTGCCCCTACTATTTGACACCTGCAGAGGCCCCAGAAATTGACCTAGATGCCAGTCTGAGGAAGGGCTTCTCTGTCAGGGCAGGCTGTCCAATAAGACTTTTTGCCACCATCAGAGGAAGACCTTCCCCCAAAGTCACCTGGAAAAAAGTGGGGGTTGACAACGTAGTAAGGAGAGGTCATGTGGACCAAATCGATACTATGTCCTTCCTTGTCATTCCTGAAAGCACACGTGAGGACTCCGGCAAATACTCTCTGACTCTGTCTAACTCTGCTGGGGAAAAGGCCATATTTGTCCATGTTAAAGTACTTGGTAAGTTGCGTATCATATAGAAAAATTCAATGTATCATTTCAACATGTTTATTATTCTCATAGTGTCATAAATGGTACATTGTATACAATCATTTAGTACATCTGTGGAGGAAATTTCCCTTTTCTTGTACTATTAGTTGGATTCTTTATTGACCCAACATGATCTGATATATAGATACTCCTGGTCCGGTTGGTGGTCTGGAGGGCACTGAAGTCACTAAAACGTCTTGTCACCTGGCCTGGTTACCTCCTGATAATGATGGTGGGAGCCCCATTATTAACTACATGGTTGAGAAACGTGAAGTTGATCGCAAGACATGGTCAAATATCATCAACGACCTGAAGAAAACAAGTTTCAAAGTCACAAATCTCACGCCGGGCATTGAATACTACTTCAGAGTTATGGCTGTGAATAAATATGGTATTGGGGTTCCACAAGACTCCCCTAAGTCCTATCTTGCAGTTGATCCTATCAGTAAGTGTCATATAAAACTGATTCCTACAAATATAGCATTTAATGATTTTTTTGGCCTCTAAGAGAAACACAAGTCTACAGTTTCATGGGAGTGTTCTCCTTGTTTTTTTCTATTCTTTACAGGTGAGCCTGACCCACCCAAGAAGATGGATGTGTTGGAAATTACCAAGAACAGTGCCACTCTGGGCTGGTTGAAGCCTTTAAGAGATGGAGGAGCTAAGATCAATGGATATGTTGTGGACTACCAGGAAGATGGCCAGCCTGAAGATAAATGGACGCCATACTCGGTGGTCAAAGATATGACAATTGTGGTGGTTGGACTGAAAGAAGGCACCAAGTATAAATTCAGGGTTGCAGCCAGAAACTCAGTTGGAGTCAGTCTTGCCAGAGAGGCTGAGGGACTGTTTGAGATCAAGGAACAGCTAA
>JAVQJY010366232.1:0-10830 GCA_036025375.1 Retropinna semoni | reverse complement strand
TGCGCCTATGCGTGCCTATGCATTTTTGTGTGTGAGTGTGTGTGTGTGAGTGTGTGTGTGTGTGTGTGTGTGTGTGTGTGTGTGTGTGTGTGTGTGTGTGTGTGTGTGTGTGTGTGTGTGTGTGTGTGTGTGTGTGTGTGTGTGTGTGTTTGTCTGTCCCACTCTGTGTGCGCGCTCACGTAGGCGGGCATGGCTCAGGGAGCTCCCGCGGAGACAAGATCCGGGTGTTCAGGGCGGAGAAGTCCTACGCCGTGACCCAGGGGAAGTGGTACTTCGAGTTCGAGGCGGTGACCGTGGGGGAGATGAGAGTGGGCTGGGCCCGACCCAGTGTCCACGCTGACACTGAGCTGGGGGCCGATGAACTGGCCTACGTCTTCAATGGCTTCAAGGTGAAACAGAGGCTCCTCGGGTGGTTTTGAACCCAACTGGGCCGCGTAACCCTCGTATGTGCATTCATCGAACTCTTCGTCGCGTTCCAGGCTCAGCGCTGGCACGTGGGCAACGAGCCGTTTGGTCGCCAGTGGCTGTCGGGGGACGTGGTGGGCTGCATGATCGACCTGACGGAGCAGAACATCATGTTCACCCTCAATGGGGAGATGCTGATCAGCGACTCGGGCTCCGAGATGGCCTTCAAGGACATCGAGATAGGAGAGGGTGGGTGACAGAAGACCTGAGACCTGAGGCTAGTGCATCCCAACTAATGGCACAGATTTACGATACAGAGATGACTTCATTTCGTCATTGTCCTACTGTAGGCTTTCTCCCGGTGTGCAGCCTGGGGCTGTCTCAGGTGGGTAGGATTAACCTGGGCCAGAACGTCAGCAGCCTGCGCTACTTCACCATCTGTGGCCTGCAGGAGGGCTTTGAGCCCTTCGCCATCAACATGAAGAGAGACATCACCATGTGGTTCAGCAAGAGCCTGCCACAGTTCGTCCCTGTACCCACAGACCATGCTCACATGGAGGTAATACGCACCCAGAACAAACTCCCCACTCCCCGATATAATTCTTTTTTTAGATACAGCATCCTCTGCCAGGACTCTTAGGTTAATTAGATTTTCCTGTCCCTCTCTATCTCTTGTAGATATCTCGTGTGGACGGGACAGTGGACAGCGCCCCCTGTCTGAAGGTAACTCACAAGACCTTCGGCTCCCAGAACGCCAACACTGACCTTCTCTTCCTCCGTCTGAGCATGCCCGTGGAGTTCCACGAGACTTTCAAGGTTCCGGCCGGGACCACACCCCTCACCCGGACTCTCACCATCCCCGAGGACGAGGTCCTGGAGGTGGACCCCGATTCGGACTTCGAGGTGCTGAAGAAGTCGGCCACGCGCAAGGAGCAGGAAGAGAAGGAGAAGGAGCCCTCGGTGCCAAAGGAGACGCCCTCCAAAGGAGAGAATGAGAAAGACGCCTCCACTGAGAAAAGCAAGAAAAAAGGGTGAGTGTGATTCATGTTATTTCCCCTGGGTTATATCATAGGTCAGATATCGGTCATGCGTTTGTCTCTAATGAGCCACAGTCCCTGCCCGCCTCAGGTTCCTATTCAAGGCCAAGAAGGCCGCGTTCATCACTCCACCTCCTGTGGTTCCCACCATGCCTCGACTGATGGAGGATGTGGTCCCAGACGACCGGGATGACGTGGACATCATCCTCAACACCACCACAGTACGGTCACCTCCCTGCTGGATCTCTGGAGTTCTTGTAACTCTCAGTGACAGACTGGCGCTAGGGACTGGAATCATCTATTTTTAGGGGTGTTATGGCTAAAGTGTTCAGGATCTGTGATTTTAAAATTACTCTAGTAATGTAATTGTTTAAAAAAAAAAAAAAATTCTACCCGCCTCTCTGCTTGTAGTATTATTATTCGGTGCGTGTGTTTGCTGGACAAGAACCCAGCGGAGTGTGGGTGGGCTGGATCACCCCCGACTACCACCAGTACGACTTGCACTTTGACCTCAGCAAAGTCCGAAATGTGACCGTGACCGTGGGAGACGACAAAGGCAACATCCACGACAGGTGCTCACAGCTCTGTGCACACACACAAAAACATGACTGCACCAGACATTTCGAGACTCGTGTCTTCAAACTCATGGGAAGTCGTGCAGTGTCATCAACCGTCAATGTGTATTGAACGCCACTGTGTGCGCTTTGCCTTTGTGTCCCAGTATGAAGCGCAGTAACTGTTACATGGTGTGGGGAGGCGAGTTCAGCAGCTCACAGCAGACACGCATCAGCCAGGAGGACTTTGTGATTGGCTGCCTGATAGACCTGGACACCGGTCTCATGACTTTCACAGCCAATGGGAAAGAGATCAACACTTTCTATCAGGTGGGCGGCATGGATAGATAGACGGCTTTGGGGGGGAAAAATGAAATACTCGATGCTGATGTTTTACAGTGTGAATTTTTATTATGTGTCTGTAATTTTTGTCAGGTGGAACCCAACACTAAACTGTTCCCAGCTGTCTTTGTCCTGCCTTCCAGTCAGAACATGATTCAAGTGGACCTGGGCAAGCTCAAGGTCAGACACAGCTCAAGTCAAGCTAGCTAGACAAGCTAGCCTCCAGATTTTAGCTTTTGTATTTACACACCGTTCTCCATCCCTCTTCAGAACATCATGCCCATCTCGGCGGCCATGTTCCGCAGTGAGCGTAAGAACCCCGTGCCCCAGTGCCCGCCCAGACTGGACGTCCAGATGCTGACCCCGGTGATATGGAGCCGCATGCCCAACCACTTCCTGTCGCCAGATACGCGACGTGTGTCTGAGAGGCACGGCTGGATGGTGGAGTGTATGGAGCCACTCACCATGATGGCCTTGCACATCCCTGAGGAGAACAGGTCAGAGGACCTACACCTAGCACTTAGCACCTAGCTTCCAAACACCTAGAACCTAGCAATTAGCACTTAGCATCCAGCACTAACCACCTAGCAACTAGAACCTAGCATCCAGCACCAACCACCTAGCAACTAGCATCTAGCATCTAGCAACTAGACACCAACAAATGCTCCTGTCATTCAGGAAGACTGTGTATTACATCATTGCTTGTGACAGAGATAATTTGGTGAAGTGTGGCCCCCTGCCCTGCATCACACCTACCCTCCTCTTTGCTCTGTCCAGGTGTATCGACATACTGGAGCTGTCGGAGAGAATGGACATGCTGAAGTTCCACCACCACACTCTGAAGTTGTACGGCTCCGTGTGCGCCCTGGGAAACAACCGCGTGGCTCACGCCCTGTGCAGCCACGTGGACGAGTCCCAGCTCTTCTACGCCATCGAGAACACCTACCTACCAGGGCCCATGAGGAGCGGCTACTACGACCTGCTCATCAGCATCCACCTGGAGTCGGCGAAGAGGAACCGCCTGATGACCAACAAGGAGTTCATCGTGCCCATGACCGACAACACGCGCAGCATTACCCTCTACGCTGAGTCTGACGCAGACAAAGCGCACGCCTTACCTGGCGTGGGCCTCACCACCTGCCTGCGGCCCAAACTCCACTTCTCCCCCACTGGTTTTGTGGGCACCAACCTTGACATCTACACCCTCAGTCCTAACATCCCCTTGCAGGTGAGCAGGCCCCGGATGACAGTGGGTGAAGGGATGGACTCTCTGCTTTTATTTACTGTGTCTGTGTTTGTTTCTCCTGAAGGTTCTGAAGTCCAAGGCCCTGAACATGCTGACTGAGGCTGTGCAGGACGGGGGTCAGGCCATGAGGGATCCTGTAGGGGGCAGCGTTGAGTTCCACTTTGTTCCCATCCTCAAGCTCATCAGCACCCTCCTCATCATGGGCGTGTTCGATGATGAAGATGTCAAGCACATCCTGAAGATGATCGAAGCCACCGTGTTCAGCGCTGAGGCAGAGACGCCGGCTGAGGAAGAGGGGGAGAAGAAGGGAGATGACGGACAGAAGCTGGCCATTAAAGAAGAAGGGGAGGAGGTGAAGGAGGAAGAGGAAGAGGAAGGAGCAATGGACGGTGAGTTTGAAGAGGAGACCGAAGATGAAGGTATGGGTGAGGAGGATGAAGAGCTGGAATTGGAGGAAGAGGAGGAGCCGGTGGAGACGGAGCCCATTAAAGAACCAGGAGAAGTTGGAGATGTGAAGAAGGCGGATGGAGAGAAGGGTATGGAGGAAAAGGAGAAGGAGTCCAAAGCTGGAGAGGCAGAAGGTGAGACGGGCGTTCAGGAGGGACTCCTCCACATGAAGCTGCCAGAGTCCGTCAAACTGCAGGTGTGTGCGCGCATGGACATGTACTACATCCAAACATCAATGCCAAAGATGTACTCGTCCTCTCTAACGTTCCTCCCCTTTCGTCAGATGTGCACTCTCCTGCAGTACTTCTGCGACTGTGAGCTCCGCCACCGAGTGGAGGCCATCATAGCCTTCTCAGACCAGTTTGTCAGCAGCGTGCAGGCCGACCAGAGGCACCGCTACAACGAGCTCATGCTGGCCTTCACCATGAGCGCCGCCGAGACTGCCCGCAAGACCCGCGAGTTTCGTTCTCCGCCTCAGGAGCAGGTACTCCCCTTCCCCCTGACATCCTGTCCGTGTTGGGGTAACGCCCCGCTTCACAGCCAAGGAAGTGACTGTTACTCAAAAGCTGACTGTGCTGTGGTTTACTCGTGTGCAAGGTCAACATGCTCATGAACTTCAAAAACTGTTCGGAGGACGACGAGTGTCCCGTGCCTGATGAGGTCCGCGACTCCCTGCTGGCGTTCCACAAAGACCTGCTGTCCCACTGTGGTGAGTCTCCGTCCGTGGAGCCTCCACACTCACAACGTACCACACCGCACACACTTTGCTGGTTGGATTAAAGCTGAGGGGTTCATTGCCTCGTGTTTCTCTTCAAGGCGTGCACATGGAGGAGGAGGAAGAGGAAGAGGAGGTGGATAACTCCCTGAAAGGGAGACTGCTCCGTCTGGTGGAGAAGGTCCGGGCCTTCCGTAGGAGGAAGGTGGAAGATGAGCCCAAGTCCGAGGAAGAATCTAAACCCGGTAAGCCACTGCGTAGACCTAACCTCAGCTCGGTGTCTCCCACACTATCCAAACCAGTCCTGTCGTCTGATACCGACTCGGTTCTGGTCCCAGGCACGCTCCAGGAGCTCATCTCCCACACCATGATCCACTGGGCCCAGGAGTCGTTCATCCAGAACCCGGAGCTGGTGCGGATGATGTTCAGCCTGCTCCACAGGCAGTACGACGGGCTGGGCGAGCTGATCCGAGCCCTGCCCAAGGCCTACACCATCAACGCCGTGTCGGTGCAGGACACCATGGACCTGCTGGAGTGCCTGGGTCAGATCCGCTCGCTGCTCATCGTCCAGATGGGCCCGGAGGAGGAGAGGCTGATGATCCAGAGCATCGGGTCAGTACGCGGTTTGATATTCAGGATTGACTTCATTGCCCCACAAAGTGGAACATTTGGCTTGGCCTTTCACCCTTGCCGCTGTGGTAAACTTACTTATTATACTTATTGTATGAAACACTGCTATAGATTAAATGTCTCTCTAACCCTCTCCCATTTGATGAACATGAAAGACTTGTGTATAGATGAGACTGTCTCTCTCTTTCTCTCTCTCTATCTCTCTCTCTTACTCCCTCACCCTCTTCTTTCTAACTCCATCAGAGATATCATGAGCAACAAGGTGTTCTACCAGCACCCCAACCTCATGCGAGCGCTGGGCATGCACGAGACGGTCATGGAGGTGATGGTCAACGTGCTGGGGGGTGGAGACTCCAAGGTACGCTGAAGACCTTCACGTCTCCATGACAGGCCTAGCTGTCTACGTCCACGACGCCCTCTCTTCTGTGAGTCTGTTGACAATGTGGGTGTTTTCCGCCGCAGGAGATCAGGTTCCCGCGCATGGTGACCAACTGCTGTCGTTTCCTGTGCTACTTCTGCCGGATCAGCCGGCAGAACCAGCGCTCCATGTTCGATCACCTCAGCTACCTGCTGCAGAACAGTGGCATCGGTCTTGGTGGGTGATCGTTCATCTCTATTCAGTGAGGTCGTTTTAAGATGAGAAATAACAGGTTATAGGCAGAGGTCTCAGTGACTCACAGAGATCGGTGTTTCCTGTACTTCGAGACGAAACATGTCTGTGGTGTCACTCCCAGGGGTACGTGGCTCAACCCCTCTTGACGTGGCTGCGTCGTCCTGCATCGACAACAACGAGCTGGCTCTGGCTCTACAAGAACAGGACCTGGAGAAGGTAAAACACACCCTGACAGCTAACTCTCTGGTTCTGTAGTGTGGCGCCAGAAACGCCTAGCTTGTCGCACAGCGCCGCCTAAATGTTCCAGAGTCAGTCTCGGTTCTTCTCCCTGCATCTATTCCTAGGTGGTCAAGTATCTGGCTGGCTGTGGGCTCCAGAGCTGCCCCATGCTAATGGCTAAGGGCTACCCGGACATCGGCTGGAACCCGTGTGGGGGAGAGAAATACCTGGACTTCCTCCGCTTTGCCGTCTTCGTCAACGGTCTGTACCTGCTCAGAGCGTCTCGTTGAACAGTCTGCCGAGTGTCTCCTCGGTCTCTTTCTCTTTCTTTCTCTTTCTCTCGGTGGTGCTTTAAGAAGCTGATGGTCCCGTACCTCCCCCCCCCCCGCAGGAGAGAGCGTGGAGGAGAACGCCAACGTGGTGGTGCGTCTGCTGATCCGCAGGCCCGAGTGCTTCGGCCCAGCCCTGAGAGGGGAGGGCGGGAACGGCCTGCTGGCTGCCATAGAGGAGGCCATCAAGATCTCCGAGGACCCCGCCAGGGACGGACCCACCGTGAAGAAGGACAGACGCTTCCCCATGTAAGCGCCACACGAGGCTCTGCGATGAGAAGAAAAAGTGGGACGTTTCTCCTCTAGCTTCTCACACTGTGGTCCGCAGGACATCCACGTTCCATAAGAGACGTTAAAATACTCGAGAAGCTCAATTCCCGTTTCGCTTCTCGACGTCCTTGCTAGGTTTGGTGGTGAGGAGCAGCACGAGGAGAACCGGGTGCACCTGGGGAACGCCATCATGTCCTTCTACTCCGCTCTCATCGACCTGCTGGGACGCTGTGCCCCCGAGATGCACGTGCGTACCGTCCCACCCCGGCTCTTCTCTGCCACATGGGCACTGCACACAATTCATGGTGGCAGGGGACATTTAGACAGGAGCCACAGGAAATAACTTGAAATAATACTGTTGAGTTCCCGTTTCGGTATATATAAGTTTCATGTTATGTACCAGTTTCAATAATATAACATCAAGTAATATATACAAAAACGTACTTGTAGAAAATGCCATAGATGTCCACGAGTCAGGTCTGAGGACGTCTTTGTCTGCCTCCACAGTTGATCCAGGCTGGGAAGGGAGAGGCTCTAAGGATCAGAGCCATCCTGAGGTCTCTGGTGCCCATAGAGGACCTGGTGGGGGTCATCAGTCTGTCGGTCCAGATCCCTGCCTTCGGGAAAGGTGTGGAAGAGGCGGTCGCTGCGCTGTCTGAAATCAGATTCAAAATCAAAGATTTGTTGAAAAGAAATTAAAAGTGCCTCTTCTCTGTGCTGTTCCTCTCCAGACAACAGCGTTATCGAACCGAAGATGTCTGCCAGTTTTGTCCCGGACCACAAGGCCCCGATGGTGCTCTTCCTGGACAGAGTGTACGGTATCGACAACCAGGACTTCCTGCTCCACGTTCTGGAGGTGGGATTCCTGCCTGACATGAGGGCGGCGGCCTCCCTGGACACGGTGAGACTCTCGCTAACCGCCTGCTCTCAGATGAAACAGTGGTTCCGAAGCTGGAACTTCTTCTCTGAAGCTGGAACTCCTGCTCTTCAGCGCTCTTCCCTCTGACCCGTCTGAGTTTGTTGTCGCCAGGCCGCGTTCTGCACCACGGAGATGGCGCTGGCCCTGAATCGTTACCTGTGTTCCGCCGTGCTGCCCCTCATCACTAAGTGCGCCCCGCTGTTCGCCGGGACGGACCATCGCGCCATCATGATCGACTCCATGCTGCACACCATCTACCGGCTCTCTCGGGGGCGAGCGTTCACCAAGGCCCAGAGGGACGTCATCGAGGAGTGCCTCATGTCTTTGTGCAAGTAGGTTGGGGCCTACCCGTGTCTGTCGTCTGTCTTCAACTGTTTAAATGACCCCGGTGAGGACAGAGTAAGATTAAGTGAAGAGTTGCCAATTGAGCGCCGGTCACTGTATCTATCTAAATCTAAATGTGCTTCGTAGGTATCTCCGGCCATCCATGCTTCAGCACCTGCTAAGGAGACTGGTATTTGATGTACCAATTCTCAATGAGTATGCCAAAATGCCTTTGAAGGTAAATCTTCACAAAAGGATGAACGCTGCCCTACAATGGCATCAATGAAATGTCCTTCCGTTTCATTGGCTGATGACCTTGTGTACCCTGCAGCTGTTGACCAACCACTACGAGCGTTGTTGGAAGTACTACTGCCTGCCCAACGGCTGGGCCAACTTTGGAGTCTCGTCAGAAGAGGAGCTGCACCTCACCCGCAAGCTCTTCTGGGGCATCTTCGATTCCCTGGCTCACAAGGTAACCCTAATCCTAGTCCAACTGTGATATCTCAGCTAACAGGTCATGATGGCGATGAAGGTTTTCAATGCTCGCTTGCTCTTCACAGAAATTTGACGCTGAGATGTTCAAAATTGCCATGCCTTGCATCTGTGCCATCGCTGGGGCCATACCTCCAGACTACGTGGATGCCAGCTACTCCTCTAAAACGGAGAAGAAGGCCTCGGTGGACGCAGAGGGAAACTTCGATCCCAAACCTGTGGAGACCACGAAGTGAGAGTCTGGTCTGGGGCTGTTGTTCGGGGGTGAATGTATTGGGCTTGGAGGCACAGCACTGCTAATGTGATATGAACACATAGAGCTTCAGTCATCAAGACCCTGATCTGTGTTTCCTTACACTGCAGCACTATCATCCCTGAGAGACTGGATGCCTTCATCAACAAATATGCTGAGCATACTCATGACAAGTGGGCTTTTGAAAAGGTAAGTAGCCTACATTAAAATGTATATGCTGATTTTATTAGTTTTTTCGCGAGGTTTAGGTTAACCCTCACTCCAAACCGTAATCCCAAACGCTTTCGAGCAATTATTTATAGTGAGAAAAAAATTGTGTGTGTCGTTCTGTAGATTCAGAGTAACTGGACATACGGGGAGCTGCTAGATGAAAACTCAAAGACTCATCCCATGCTGAGGCCTTACAAAACGTTCTCAGAGAAGGTATGGCTTCGGTTCCTCAGTCATCTCTGCCTTCTCTCACCCGTGTCTCTGCATTGGACCTGACCTAATTCCCTCTCTCCTGATAGGATAAAGAGATTTACCGCTGGCCAATCAAGGAGTCCGTTAAGGCCATGCTTGCATGGGAGTGGACTCTGGACAAAGCAAGGGATGGAGGGGAGGAAGAGAAGGCGGAAAAGAAGAAGGCCGCTAGAAAGATCTCACAGACAGCACAGGTCTTGTAGAAAGATTGACTGTGGAGAGTAAACGAACATGATTCTATCCTTTCATGGTCAACGATCACTACAGTGGTCAGAGAGTGACAGTTTGACAACAACTGTTTATATTTCAGGCAACCTATGACCCAAGCCATGGCTATAGCCCTCAGCCAATAGAAATCTCTCACATGGCCCTGTCAAGAGATCTGCAGGTAAAAAAGAAAACTTTTTTCATTGGTGTTGAAAAAACAACAATCATTAACAATGACGCTAAACTTGGCTTGATGTGATCTTATCTGTTGTTTTCGATAGTCCATGGCAGAGCAGCTGGCCGAGAACTATCACAACACCTGGGGACGGAAGAAGAAGATGGAGCTGCAGTCCAAAGGTGAAAGGTCACCCTATCCAGGACAGAAACTGGGGACACCGACTGTCCAATCTGTTTGGGGCTTTAGTTCAAATGACTGAACGTCTACTGTCTCTGCGTTTTCGCTGTTTCCAGGCGGCGGATCCCATCCCTTGCTGGTGCCTTACGACACCCTGACGGCGAAGGAGAAGGCGCGAGACAGAGAAAAGGCTCACGAGCTTCTTAAGTTCCTCCAGCTCAACGGATACGCTGTCACGAGGTAGAGAGACGCCAGCTCTGGTTCTATCACGCAAAGAATCAATGGCGGCTGACGAAGCCTGTTTTACCTCCGGTTATAGGGGGCTGAAGGATATGGAGTCTGACATATCGTCCATTGAGAAGCGCTTCGCCTACGGTTTCCTCCAGCAGCTGTTGAAGTGGATGGACATAGCTCAGGAGTTTATCGCTCATCTTGGTACTATGGCGCATAGAAAGTGGAAAGATGACCGCTGAGGATGTTATTCTTCAAATATTCCCATAATCTGGATTATTCCAAAGAGAGACGTTCCAACGCGTCCTGTTATTCCTGTGTGCATTCACAGAGGCTGTGGTGAGCAGTGGTCGAGTGGAGAAGTCCCCACACGAGCAGGAGATAAAATTCTTCGCCAAGGTCAGTCACGGTGTGATGAGCGGGAACTTAGACTGCACAGCAGTGCATCATGGGAGATGGTAATCACTGATCTCTGCGCTTCCCAGATCCTGATGCCCCTGATCAACCAGTACTTCAAAAACCACTGTCTGTACTTCCTGTCGACTCCTGCCAAAGTTCTGGGGAGCGGAGGGCATGCCTCTAATAAAGAGAAGGAGATGATTGCCAGGTACTTTTTACAATTTTACCAAATAATCTTTCTCGACCTTGTTCTCAGGTTTTTTCTTTTTTCTCCGTCTCTCTTTATCTTTCTGTGTCTGTCTTTTTGTCGGTCTCTATCCCTGTCCCTCAAAAACTTCAGCAGCTGTGGAACACATAAAATGCATTTACCAGTAAACAAGT
>JAVQJY010366160.1:0-10648 GCA_036025375.1 Retropinna semoni | reverse complement strand
ATGTATATTTATATACATGCGTGTGTGTATATAAATATTTTGATGTGTGTGTGTATGATATTAATAGTGTATCTCACATTAAAGATTTGAATCCCCTTACGTTTCTGTCCGTCAGCCATTGCTGTACGATATATTGCCAGCCACCTGGATGTCAGGGGGTATGGAAGTGTGCTGACCATTTATACAGGAAGGCAATGTGACGGGCTGGCTTGTTGTATCAGGCATGCTGGCTGGAAGTTCCAGGAACAGGATGTCATGGAGTTCTTTCTTTAGCCCAAACCCTTTCTTTTTTTTGTACGAAACAATGTTTGAAATGGTCTGGATCTGCTCGGCTGGGTTTTTAGAAGGATGAATCCCCAAATGTACTTCTTGAACCCTGGCAGAGGGACAGAGTTAGTCCACAGAAGGTCATCTGTCTTAGTCTCTCTTTCTTGCTTTTTCTGTGTCTCTCTCACTTTTTCTCCTTCTGTTTCTCTTTCTGTCTCCCTCTTTTCCTCAATTTCACAAGAGACTCTGTACTTTGCCAAGGTGGTCCTGTGGTGAAGATAAGTCATCTTTGGTTTTCCAGTGGAGTGATGTAGTTTTGTTTCTGTTGTGTAATAATGTGGGTCCCTCTAACGGATTTGTTGTCAGGCAGGTCCTAAGGCAGAACAGGGAGATAGCTCATCAGTGAACTAAGTTTGAGGATAGAGTGAGAGGACCCTCTTCTTTGCTTAGCTCTTGGCTTTCCAGGCCTGTTATAATAAGAAAGGGGTATTATTATTGTCAATTCTTTAGTGCGTCCGCTTTTCTCTTTTTTGAATATTGGTGGATAGTGGCAAAAGGCCCAAACAGCTCTGCAAGCATTGTTTGGAGTTTTTCTGTGTTCTTGCAGAATTGCTTTTGCATAACAACAAAAATACACTCTCTCTGTCTCTCTCTCCACTTCTCTCTCTCTTTCTTCCTCTCTCTTACTGCTTTCTTTCTCTCTCATCTTGTTGTATTTGGAGTATATACATTCTACACTTACAGTTCATTACACACACAGTACACATACTCACCAGCCATCTTTCTTTATGGGGGAGGGAACCACCACATACAAAGTTTGCTCAGCCTTTGTATTTTTAACCTTCTTAAAGAATCCAGTACTAGGTTTTTTATACCGTTTTTAAAATAAATGAGATATGAAAAATATGAGTGATATGAGCACACTTGCAACAACAGAAGAATCCTACACACATTTTGGTACATCTAAACAAACCCCCAAAACAGGTTCACCTCTTCTCAGTGTTGTGGTGGACATTGTTGGGTCCTCCTCTGTGCTATTTATAACCCTAAACATGTTCATCTGTCCTTAAAACATAGCACTGCCTGAGCTGGAAGGTTATTCATTGTGTTGAAATGATCTGGCCTCCTCTCTTCATGAGTCAGAATTTTCCCATTGCAGGAGGAAAAATGGATTATCTTATCTTATTAGCTTCTTGGCTGACCTGGTCTGTCTGGATCAGACTAATACATGGAGGTTTCCACATCAAGCATTTTCAGTGTTCTGATCAAAAGAACTTTCTTTTGCTTCTACACAGAATTATTTATTTTATCTAGGGTGTGTAGTCTCCACAATATTGATCTCTCTCACCCTCTGCCAGCTCTAAACGCTACACTGTGTGTATGTGTGTTTAGTGCACCTCGATATGTTATCTTACAGCAGGCCAGCAGACAACACACTAACAGACCTGCATTTAGGATAACCGGCTTGTGTGAGTGTAAAAGTTTGCATGTCTGGAAGACGTTATTTCAAACACACACATGCGTGCACACACACAGCTGAAGACAAATATGTCTCTGTGGTCTCTTTTAGTTCCTGCTGATATCATGAGGCTGTACATCATCCACTGGACCGAGGTAGGCCATATTGCTCTTCCTCGTCTTCCTTCTCATTATCCTCCTCATCTCGTCCAGACTTGAACATAATTCATATGATTTATACCAGGGAGTTTGAGACCCGATAATTACCATTTAATGTGTGACCAGTAAGTGACCTCACCTCCCTGTGTCCGCCCATCCCCTCCCCTTCCAGCGGAGCGAGGGTCTGTTCAGTCTGGAAGCCTACACAGTGGACCAGAAGAGGAGGGTGCACCAGTGTCTCAGAGACAACATCGACAAGCAGCTTGGCCTCAAACACACACCTGAACATGAACAGGTAGAGCCCACAAAAACACACACACTGGACAGTTTGTTTGTTTTTCCCTGTTTCACTGACTCTGTGTGTGTGCGTGCACTTGCGTGTGCGTGCGTGTGTGTGTGTGTGTTATACAGGAGCCAGCAGACGATGTTCAGTGTGATTTAGGGGTCCTCAATCTGGGCCACCAGGACGCCCTGTACAGCCACTCCTCTGAGGGACCCCCCTACAGCTGCTCCCCTGAGCCCTTTGGGATAGGCCTGGGTCAGGGGCTGGGTGACCTCAACCCCCCTGCCAGGACCCTCACTCCCCCTGCCAGGACTCTCACCCCCCCTGCTAGGACCCTCACCCCCCCAACCAAGCCCCCCACCCCCCCAAGCAGGACCCTTACCCCCCTTGTCTTGAGGAGCACAGAGAACCTCCAGCAGCAGTCCCTCCCCACCCCGCCTCCCCTCACCCCCCCTCCCTGCACGGCGGGGAAGACACGCAAGCTGCTGGAGCGGCCGGTATGGAGGGAGAGAGAGAAAGAGGAGGGGGAGGAAAAGATCTGGAAGGAACGAGAGAGAGGAGTGGAGGAGGAAAAGAGCTGGAAGGGGCGAGAGAAGGAAGGGGTGTTGGAGAAAGAGGAGCGACAACAAGGGGAGGGAGAGAGCGCGTCTGAGACCTCAGAGACTGCGGGCGTGGGCGCTCTCCCCCTCTCCTCCTCCCCGTCTCCCTCGCCTTCCTCTCCACTCACCCTCCCAGACCTCCAGCCTGACCTTCAGCCAGACGATCAGCCTTCACCCCATCTGGCCACGCCCTCCACAGAAGAGGAGGATGAGGAGAGCGATGAGGACGAAGAGGAGCATCGAAGCCAGCAGGGGGGCTCCCCTCGCCTGGAGCAGGACGTAGATGTGTGTGGCGGAGGTCGTAGGTCGCTCCACAGGCGCACTCTGAGCGAGGGCAGCCTGCTCCAGGAGCCACGCTCCCCCCGCTTCATCTCCGACAGCACCCTGCACCACCTGATACGTCCCGCCCCCCCCGGAGCCCCCCCTGCCCGCTGGGCCCAGCCCTCCCCCCAGACGCTGAGGAGGGAGCTGACCAGGGAGGGGGGGTCCGTCTGTAGGATGTACATGCTGCTCTCCGGGAGGACGGTACGTCAACTCTCTTCCACCAACATCTCCAAATATCTGCTTTGAAGGCTCTTTAAGGCAGAAGTGTTTGGGCATCTGCAGGTTCCACCCCACAGGTCAGTGTCCGTCACTCACCAACATTCTCTCCCTCGCCCCCTCCAGGAATGTGGGCAGCCAGACTGTAGCTGTGAGTTTGAACATGCACACAGAAAGAAGAACAAGACCAAGAGTCTGTAAGTTGTTTGTTTTTGTTGTGTACACACTCTGAATTAATGCCACTCTCTCTCTCTGTCTAGTACACCTTCAATCATCTCTCTCTCCACCATTATTTTGTCACTCCCTCTTTTCTCTCTCCACCACTACTTTTATCACTCCCTTATCTATCTTCTCTCCACCATTACTTATATCACTACTTCTTCTCTCTCTCTCTCTACTATTACTTCAATCAGTCTTTTCCTTCTCCTCGTAGATCCAGGATAGGCAGCAGAACCAGCCAGAGTCTATCAGGGTTGAACGTTCCTCTGAGCTCACCTTTCTGCTGTTGATGTTCTCTCATGTGTTCCTCAGGGCTAAAGACATGAAGAGCCGCCTGACCTTCCTACGACGGAGAAACGAACTTCACTTTACCAGCTCTGCCCAAGGTCTGGAGAAGCTCCTCAAGTCCACTAGGTAAGTCCACCCAGAATCCTCAGTTTTGACTGGGCAGCATTTTTCTGTATTATATGATATTTTAATTATGTCAATGCCTGTTTATGTGTGTGTGCGTGTGTGTGTGTGTGCGTGCGTGCGTCCGTGTGTGTTTGGATTCATAGGCCGTCCCCAGAGGAAGTTTTAACGTGGGGGGAGAGTTTGGAGACCCTGCTGGCCTACAAATGTAAGTATTACAAAGTTGCACATGCAAAAAGTAGTTTTCCATGAATTTGCATCTTGAGACTGCGTGTGTGTGTGTTCGTGTGTGTCCAGTGGGTGTTGTAGTGTTCCGCGCCTTCCTGAGGTCAGAATTCAGCGAAGAGAACCTGGATTTCTGGTTGGCCTGCGAGAAGTTCCGGCAGACCAGGACTCAGTCTAAGATGGCCGCCAGGGCCAAGAAGATCTTCTCACAGTTTATCTCCACACAGGCCTGCAAAGAGGTGAGGTGATGCTCATTTCCTCGAAGGCCATAGCTCATGTGACCTTCAGGTTTCCTCTTCATCCTGCCATTGATACAATTCCGCTGTGAATGATGTCAAGTGATGATCTCATGACCCGTTCTGCATGATCTTTGTGTGTCTCAGGTGAACCTGGATTCATGGACACGGGACGCTACCCAGCAGAACCTCCAGAACCCAGGGGGCTTGACTACATCCTGTTTCCTGTTGGCCCAAAGCAGGATCTACAGCTTGATGGAAAAGGACTGTTACCCCCGCTTCCTACGCTCCGCTCTCTACTTGGACCTGGCCAATCACAGACCTAGCCCCACACAGCCAACCAATCAGAGTAGACCTCTCTCCATGGTGGAGCTACCCTAAAAAGGAGGACATGGAGGCAGACAGTTGGGCACAAGAGGGAAGACAGTGGGGTACTAGGTGTGGAGCGATTACTGAGCACAGGGCTGGGTGAGCACAGTTAGTGAGCACAGTTCCTGCCCTCTGAGTGCTGGCCCCTGGTGGTGAGGGGTGTTAGTAGTGGGAGCAGGAAAAGAGAACCTGTATGTATCTAGGCTTAGAGGAACAGTCCTGCCATGTAGATCTGGACAGCCATGACCTCCACTCTCCTCTGCTGTACATGTTACAATGATAATAACGATGGATTGGTACTAAGTCACAGTTCCTCTTTACCTCTACAGTCTCCCTGTCTCTTCTGGGACTGCTCTCTCAGTGCCACATATACTGCCTGGGTCAAACCCAGCCAGCTGGTCACTGTCTTCGGGGATAGGCCTCAGCAAGGCAACTCTCCAGAGTCCAGCCCCCAGGTCTTAGAAACTAAATATCACCTGTTCTCCGACACGGTCCCTTGAGACTCTGAAACTGTCCCATTGTTCAGTTTCAGCTGTAATGCCAATGATTATTTGCCTATGTACATAGCGGAACACATTCCGTAGACCTAACATTGCAGAAACGACCTTGTTTTCAAGAAAATACCTTGAAAATACCAGTTTCATACCTTGGATTACCATTTAACAGAGGACTGGAGACATGGAAACCAGAGAGGCTGTCCTGGCAAAGTGAAAGCCCCACGCACCACTGATGTTTACTAGGAAAGAAGGTTGGATTGACATGTAAGAGGGAGGAGTCCAGGCATGACTGTGTGTGTCTGATGTGAGCTGCCCCCCCCCCAGCCCAACTCCTCCCTTTACATAAATATGCGTAAAACGACGGAAAGGAAAAACATGGAAAAAGAGTTGCTGTGAACGTTGTGAATTATTCATCTGAGTTGCTGCCAGATGCGTGTTTCTGTGGAACGCTGAGCGAGGGAAACTTTGAACCAAACAAACAGGGACGTGCGATTAAAGAGAAAGCAACTGCTCTAGCCTAGCTAGTCAGAGGGACTACATTGTGGTTAACGTAGAGATCATCACTTACAAAGACTGCCTTGTCGTGTTGTAATCACTGTACAGTCGAGCACAGGAAAGCTTTGTTATAGAGAGACAACAGATAGGTTGTGCCCTAATCTCCATGTTGGTCTGATGTCTCAGTTCTGTCTCTATATAAACCTTTAGTGATGTTAAATTGGATAAACAGTATGTATGGTAACCTGTAACCTCAATGCAGTATGAACTCTTCCTCTTCTGTCCTACACCAGTATTAGGTGAATAAACTCCTTTATGTGAAGCTGGACCTGTTTTTATTACTTTCCTTTGTCTACATTTTCCTTTAGTTGTCATTCTCACTATTTTTTTAAATCAGTTTTGTCCCTAGAGGGCAGTGATGGTTCTGTGAGGACTAAATATCCACTCAAGTGCTATGGCAACAGAGTTGAACACACTGGATTGTAAACTTAATTGGGTTTTTGTGGACTTTAATTTGATCAGGCATTTCAGCAGAATGAAACTAGTAATGGAGCTGGTTAATCTAGAAATGTCCCTTCACAGTTGTCGACACATCCGCCTCAGTCAATCAACATGTCACCAGCCTGTCCCTCCTGTATTCAACCTTCAAATGACTTTGGTCGGCCATGTTGTGGCATGACAATGCCTAAGGCTACAGGGAGCAGCTGGGGTGACAGAAAAGCTATTTGTCACTCCTCAGAAACACATTCTCCAATCAGTTACTCTCCTCACACCCTACCCTGTCACTGTGTCCTCCATACTAACACATCATTCTATCTCCTGATTGTGTGTTGGTTGTTTTATGTACCAATTATAAGCTAATCATGTTGACATCATCATAAATCTCCCTGGAACAGATTCTTACATTGCAGTACTACCTTCAGGAACGTCAATATGGACTGTGGAGGTAAACTCAGTATTCAAACAACAAACACACACACATTAATTATGTACTTTGTTTTTACTGCAAATATCACAAAGAACAACAGAAATTATTGGCAGGACTTCGTTTAGCCATCAGCACATTAGAGAATGAAGATATAAGAGTAGGTAGAAGCTGTAGGCGAGCTGGGTGATCTGAGTGGAGATGGTGTTGCAGAAAGAGTCAGAAAAGACTGGCGAGCCTTAGGTCAGCAGGTCTGTGTTCTCAATAAGTTGTCAGGGAAGGCTGTAGGAAACATAGCTGACCTCAGATCAAAGGGGCAGGGTCAGAGGTCCACCAAACAGAATTGATCAGCCAGACAGGATGTGCTTGACGAAGGATTCATAGTTGATGCAGCCGTTGGAGTCCTCCTGGCCGACCATCAGGCGGTCGACCTCGACCTCGGTCATCTTCTCCCCAAGCGTGGCCAGGACGTGCCTTAGCTCCGCCCCCATCACTGTGCCGTTGCCCTCCTTGTCGAAGACGCGCAGCCCCTCTACGAAGTCCTCGAAGGTTCCCTGCTCCTTGGAGCGTGAGATGTGCTGCAGCATGGGTAGAAAGGTGTCAAAGTCCACCAGCTCGCGGTGCATCTCCTCAGGCTTGGGCTTCCCCAGCAGCTTCAGGACCTCCGCGTTGGTGGGGTTGTGACCCAGCGCCCGCATCACGTCTCCGCACTGAGCGTACGTGATCTTCATCTCGCCTGCCGGCGTCTCGTCAAACAGCGTGAAGGCGTCCCGGAACTCCTCGATCTGGTCCGGAGAGAACTCCAGCACCACGCTCTTCAGGTCCAGCTCGGGCTCCTTGGGTGGTTCTGGTTCCGCTGGCTTGGCGGGCTCCTCCTTCTTGGGCTCCGGCTTCTTGGGCTCCACTTTTTTAGGTTCCACTTTTTTAGGAGCCATGTTGTCTGCGAGCTAGTGGCGAGCGAGTGAGTGTTATAGAGAGGGAAGGATGGAGAGCACTCCCTCAGTCTCTCTCCAGCCTTTATACCCCCCAAGGCCAGGAGATAAGACTTATCTCAGAGGCAGTGCTGACTATAATAGGCAAGGAAACTGGAAATAGAATCACTTCACTATCACAACAACGTCACTCTGGAACGCTGAGTGGCCCACACCTCGGGGGTTAAATTGGGCCCTAGGGTCTCTCCTGAGGCCCCCCAGATAACCCCATGTGCCCCCCTCCCTTTTTACCTAAGTGGGTGAGAGGGAAGAAGAGAAATTGTCTTGGTCTGAATGTGTGTGTGTGTGTGTGTGTGTGTGCGTGTGTGTGTGTATGTGTGTGTGTGTCTGTATTAGAAAAAGAAAAAACTATCCTGTGAGTCCCAGTCTATTAGGAGAATGCAAACATAAGCATTCATTTTATTGGCAAGTACATTAACAGGTTAATGGACACATCCACAGTACATGTTTACAGCCACTCAAACAAAAAGTGGCTATGAGCTTCTGTACGTTCACAGGAGTAATATTAGAGCGTGACTACAGCTTTAGTGGATATTCTACAGATTCCTCCCATTCCTACAGGCACAGTGTTGGAACAGGCTAAGAATAAGCCATTAGCAAAAGGTTATTGTGGGTTGGTACATTTAAAGATGTCCATACAAATGTCACAGAGGAGAATGGTGGAAGAAATGGAGAGCGTTCCATGACTGGAGTCTATAGAGTTGGGCTGGCTTCAGATGGAGCTGCAGACAGACTGGTGGTTGGCTCGGAAAGACTCTCGCTCTCTGAAAGGTGGACGGGGGAGAAAAAGATTGTTGACAGGCATAGATGTCAAACTTTTGAGAACTCAACAGGTGAAGTGTGTCTGTGAGAATCTAGGTGGTAAAGGGTTCTAAGGGTTCACTCTATTTAGACACTTCCCAATGTGAGCCTCAGCTCATTGGTGTATCGTCTCTCTCCCCCTACCAAGTGTGGTTGTCCAGTTGGGGAACAGTCTCTCTCTCACAGCCTGGCTGATGTCTGAGAAGATGTCCTCTTCTTCTCTGTCTGCGTCCACCTGCGTTAGAGGCACAGGAAGAGAAACACAGCAGGGTTAGGACTCTGGCACCCCCTACAGGCCAGGACAACCATAAAGAGGGCAGGTAAGACCTACCCTAAGCAGCAGCACCCTCTCCTGATAGTACTTGGCAATGGGTGTGATGTTGTGTTTAAACGTATCAAGACGCTTTTCAATGGCATGGCTGTTGTCGTCAGGGCGACCCTGTTGGGCTGCTCGCCTCTCCAAGCGCTGGCGAAGTTCCTGATTAGAGCAGGCCAGGAGGATCACCAGATCTGGGGAGCCAATCTGGGGAAAGGAGGGCAGTGTATGAGGAAATAAATAGAGGCGAGTTCAGTAGACAGTACAGTAAAATACAGTATAGTTAAACGAGATATGTCAACCTGCTCTTCGAATGTGAGGGCCTGGGCAATGTCTCTTGGGAAGCCATCCACAATGAAGCCTCTGGCCGCCTGTCTCTGGATGAACTGCTGCTTGAGCTCCTCAATGGTGGTCTCCTACACAACAAAAGCATGCGAGAACAATCACCGAGTGCTCCAGTTAAAGTACACATGCTGGCCAAGTAAATTACAGGTAAGGAAAGGTTAGAAACGGGGCGTGTAGGGGTGCAGATGCAATGCCAGCCAACACCGTACCTGAGGTGCAAGCTCGCCGTTGGCAATGATCTTAGCAATGACCTCCCACTTCCTGTCGCTGGAGGCGTGGTGCAAGAGCTGGTTCCTGAGGATCTCTCCCACCGACACACCCTCCAGGCAGTACCGCGCTGCCAGCTTGGCTGTCTGGGTGCCTTTACCACTGCCTGGACCTCCTAGGGAGGGAGAGGGAGAGGGGAGAGGACATGACAGTTCGGCCATCTGGGACCCGTTGAGTGCCTGGAG
Source organism: Retropinna semoni (assembly GCA_036025375.1). Lineage (NCBI taxonomy): Eukaryota > Metazoa > Chordata > Actinopteri > Osmeriformes > Retropinnidae > Retropinna > Retropinna semoni. The sequence continues at coordinate 1,059 of JAVQJY010366160.1, read as the reverse complement.
GGAGAGATCTGTCTGGAGGATCGTGGCGATATGCCTTACCGATGATAAAAATTATGTGTGGACGTGGCTTGGCGGGGTCGAAGACGTCGTATTCCTGGATGAGCCCAGAGGACTCAGTCATGTCGGAGTCACTCTCGATTGAGAACTGGGCCTGGATAGGGGGTAGCCGCTCATATCGCCGGTATGGACCAGCACCGGGACCTGGACCTGGAACTGGCTCTGCTAAAGGATAAAACAGAACAGAACAGTGAGTCTGTGTCATCTCAGTGCAGTGACATGGAAGGTCACACGGCACAGAAACGATTGATTTCTTGGTTGCCTGAGGAATAAGCATGTGTTTATAACAAAAGGCACAGCTCCTCCAGTAGGACCATGCATACTGATAAAGTGTTGTCATTTGACTGGTTGATGTCAGTAGACTAGTTGCTGTTAAAGGATGTTGTTGTTGCATACCAAGTTTGCTGGTGGCCTTCCTGCCATGTCCCGTGGCGATGGGGGGGAGGATCTTCCTGTCTGTGGAGAGGAAGGTGTCCCAGGCCACGCCCTCTGGCCCGCCCAGCTCTGCTGCCCTCTGCAAGCAGCCCTCCAGGAAGGCTAGGGGGTCCTCAGGACGGTGGAACATCAACCCTGTTAACATACTCTAGCAGAGACACACACACATAGATATAGAATGAGACACAATATAATGCATTAATTTCTCATGGATGCTGAGCGAGAGAGAGTGAGAGAGAGAGACAGAGAGAAAGAGTGTGAGAGAGAGACATAGTGTGTGTGTGTGAGAGAGAGGCAGACAGAAGGAAGAGATATGAGTAGCATTTTTAAAATGGATGATTGCATATCAATGTTCTCTTCAGCTCAAAAACCCTTCAGAGAAACCTCCCTCGCTCTGTTTCTGCTTGTAATGCTAATTGTCTTTGAGCGCTTTGTGTGTATGTGTGTGTGGGTGTATGTGCGTGTGGGTGTATGTGTGTGTGTATTTACATGTCAATCCAAGCAGGTGATATGGCTCTAAGCACTGACCACAGCTGTCTGGGAGGAGAGGAGAGGAGAGGAGAGGAG
>JAVQJY010365898.1:0-10400 GCA_036025375.1 Retropinna semoni | reverse complement strand
GAGACAAGTGTGTAGCAGGGATATGTGTGTGTGTGTGTGTGTGTGTGTGTGTGTGTGTGTGTGTGTGTGTGTGTGTGTGTGTGTGTGTGTGTGTGTGTGTGTGTGTGTTTGTGTGTGTTTGTGTGTGGGTGTCAAGGTGGCGTAGTCGATTCCGAATGTCTATGTGTGGGGGACAGGGATTCGAATCGCTGGTTACAGTACGACAGCAACAGTCTACCTCACAGCCAGGAGCAATGGAACTCTCAGAACTACGTGGAGAAAACTCACTGGGGCTACTACACATGGCCTAGGTAAGATGGACTAACTGTCTGACTGACTGATTCACTGACTGTCTGTCTAACAGGCTTACTGACTGACTAATAGATTGACAAACGTACTGACTGTCTATCTGACTGACTTACTGTCTGGCTTACTAGCTGACCAACTGATTGATTAACTTACGGACTGTCTGACTGACAGACTGACTGACTACCTGACTGACTAACGTATTGACTGTGTCTGACAGACTGACTAGGTGACTGACTGGCTTATTGACTTACTAACCAATTGATTCACTCTCAAACTGTCTGACTGACAAGTCAAGTAGGTCTTATGGCATGCATCCTGTAGTATGTAGCCAAAAGAGTGAGGGCAGTTGAACCGCCAGTGCGCCTAGAGATACATATGGGTTTTATTTGCCATTCCATGCTCCTCTTAATTTTTTATAATTTTTCAAAATCATTATAATTTTTCATTGTCATGTTTATTTTATGTTGATTGTTTGCTGTTGTGAAGCACTTTGAGTTACATTTCTTGTACAAGAGTTGCTATACAAATAAAATGTGTTAATATATTTATTTATTGTTAGAATTATTACTATTAAAATAATTGCTACTACTACATTGTTTTGAGGCAGTCTATAATTAACTCTCTCACTGTGTGAACAGACAGATAATGGTGTATGCACATCAGGGAGAGCAGGAGGCCCTTGAATATGAGAAGATGAACGAGGTACAAACACACACACTCAAGAGTTTGTTCTTGAAAGTGATCATAGCAGTTTCTACATTCAAAGTCTCCATATTCTGCATTTCATTGGCTTTGTACTTGTATTTTACTCATTGAATCTAATCGAATCTAATTCATCTGTGTGTGTGTTTATGTGTGTGTGTGTGTGTGTGTGTGTGTGTGTGTGTGTGTGTGTGTGTGTGTGTGTGTGTGTGTGTGTGTGTGTGTGTGTGTGTGTGTTTAAGAGGTTATTATGAAATTGGCATCTGGCACTGATTAAAATGAGCCAACTGTGCAGGTTTCCATTGAAGATTTGCAAATATTACATCAGAAATATTCTACGAAGTCTACCGAGAGTGGAACTAGACAGGAGAAAGGTTGACAGAGGTGAGAAGCAGTCAGTGAAGAGAGAGGAGAGTACTACGTGAATTTTGAAGCGCTGAACCATAACGTTGACTCCACAGTCAGTGCCAAACCTCATATACCTGCTGCTAGTCAATGTGTGTCCGTGTGTGCATGAGTGCGGGCTTCGTCTTCAACCAGAAACACTAAACTCACTGATATAGTCCCACTTGCTCATGTTCTTCAAACACCAATGAAAGACGATTGATGAGGTCGGTAAAACACAGGTGACAATGCAAACGGAGGAACTTCGCATCAAACACTTCCCTTCGACAAATTTGAGGCAAATGCAGTTGTCTTCATCCCTCTCCTTCATCTCTGTCTCCCACACAGACGGAAACCACTTATCTCTTCCCGTCAATCAACTTGGCGTTCTTCTTTATCAATCCTGACCGCTCTCTTTCCTCTAGGCACAACTGAGACTGACGGTGCTGCACCATAAGCTGGCCCCGCTCAGTGGTAGGGCGCTTTTCAGAGTGGGAGATAACAAGCACATCCCTGTCAGAACAGATACTACTACCTTGGGGACTCAAATACACAGTGAAAGCGCACGCCTTAATTCATCAATGACAAATTCTCAATTCCATCAGCCTTTCACATGCTGAGATCTTTTGAACCGTCAGCTAGGTTACATCGGGTAGAAAGAAACAAAAGGAACTAATGCAGTGACTTACCCTAAAGTGCTGCTTTTAAAAATAGAGACTTTGTCAGTCATGCGGGCGATAGGTAGATGAGATGGTGCCATTGACCCACAGCTCTCCCTGTCTGTGCAGACGTGTGACAGGCGTGAAAAGAGGAGCTTTATCGCCGTATGTATTACAAAATTTGCGTAGGATAATTTACCATAAAGATAAACGGGCATGTACACATTCGATATTATATTATAAATGTACTGAAATTTAGAAATGGAAAAGATTTGATCTGTATTTTTGCTTTATGATGTCCATGTAATATTAATTTGTATTGGTATATCCCAGTATGTTTTCACGGTAAAAAAAATATTTCTCAAAATGTTAAACTTAACCAACTTGTTCATTTTACCACTGTAGTACATCTTGTTTTATAAGTTGAATATAATATTAAAATAAAAACAACACCAAGGAAAAGGCAAGTGACAGGGAACCTGAGTACCAAACTATATTTATTGTATACAGTAGTAAAAGACAAATAATGTACAAATCAGTAGAGAAACAAACCAATAACATGACGAGACCTGTGGGTACAGAACACTGATCCCAACCCCCCCACCCCCGTCCTCCCTCCCTCCCTCCCCACGTCATGCTGGAAGTCACCTCTTACCGCAGACCTAAGATTAAGTTTGCTTCCCTCAAATCTGTTCCAAAACCATTTCAGGGATGAATAACAAACGTATCTGAATATAGACCAGCGCTTACAAGAGACTCTGCCATCCACCGACTAACCCCGCCCCGTTACTTACCTCCCAATGTAAAAACAAAAAAACAAAAAAGCTGAATCGCTTGGAAAGAAAGCTGTAGGGACTGGCCACTGGCCTACTCCGACAGAAAAGTTAAAACACAACTTATAAAGTCCGGTGTTCTACGCCAGGGAAGGTTCCCTTTTGACTGCCCCCATCTCCCCATTGAGCACAAACATTAATAGTCTGGAGAAGCGTCCTTCCCTTATCCTTCCCACGACTCACACCCAGAACGGAATGGACCAGCGAGATTTCTGGAAGGCAACCACTATAGGCCCTTCGCATTAGTCCTCCACTGCTTGGGTCAGTGCACACACGGAGGGGAAGGGAGTGCAAGGAAGCAACTCAAGACTATTGAGACACGTCCCAAGACATGACAGTCAAGGATTCACCGTGGCCTGGTTCCCCCCCCACAGACATGAAATGAGAGTTCAGTCTTTGGAGTTTCGGCCCAGGCCCCACATCGCTTTATCTAGCATCCATTTAGATTTTACCTTTTCTGTACACAAAGCAACAAGTCCCCCTGGTAATACGTCTCAAATATTTTTTTAAAAGGAGGAGAGAGGGGAAAAAAGAGACTGAAATTGCTCCTAAACAAAAGCACCTAAGAAGGATATCAGACAGAATTAAAATACACTGACAAAATCCAGAGCCATTGAAGAGGAAATAGAATAGGAAAAAAAGTGAATAGACAGAGGAGGACCATTTTTACCGAAAGTGTTCAATCGTGCCTCTCCTACAGCTGTAGGTCATGAATACTGGTGGTGACTTTGGACAACTTGGCGGCCCAGTCGATGACAACTAAGACTACTGCCTTCACAGTCTCTCTGTCAACAGAGACTGATGAGGACAGAGACCAACTAGGGAGAACCTTGCGGTCCCTTTACCCAATCAATAATGGCCAATATCAATACAGAGCTCCCCATTGGCCAGTGGAAAAGCAAGGGTGCATTCCACAGACCAACACGAGAGTGCGCAGGGTTGAGATTGAAAGTGAACAACTGAGAAGGCCCCGGCCCCTCCCCTTCCAGACCACAATTTTACCACACCCTACCCGCACATTGACAAACATTGTGATAAATCTTTCTTTCTCTTTTTTACCAAGAACAAAGTAATAATACACGAAAGCTGGGAGAAGAGGAACCGTGGAAGTGACTGAGGGCATGGTCTGAATGTGGCCATCACTGAGTTGAGGAGAGGAACCGTGGAAGTGACTGAGGGCATGGTCTGAATGTGGCCATCACTGAGCTGAGGAGAGGGGTCTAGCAGTGCCCGCCTGTCTGCTGCTGGAAAACATCTATGGTGTCTTCATCCTCCATCTCCAGCTGTATGCAAGTGAGAGAGATAAAGAGACATATAGAGACATATAGAGAGGGAGAGAAAGGGGACATTTACTACTTTGAATCAGAATGGAGGTACTAGGGGGGTTAGGGTAGCTGGCTTGACTGCAGGAGAGAACAGCCCATCCGTGTCCCAGCTGAGGCCAGCAGTCTGTACCTGTGCAGGTGTGTCCGTCTCGTTGATCGGCTGGCCGTCGAACCTGAACCTGATCTGCCTTATCGAGAGACCCTGCAGGAAAGAGGAGCACGACCAGGACTGAAATGGCTGCCACAACCTCAAAATGTGTACACGGTAGGTGAGACGGGGGTCGACGCCATGGAAAGAAATCAATTAATTATTTTCATCTGACAACTGTGTTAAGTGTGACATGGGGACAGGCCTTATCCATTTTGGTAGCTCACCTGTCGTTCGCAGTAAGCCTTCATTAGTTTGCTGAGGGGTGTGTGTCTCTTAATTTTGAACTGGACGACCGAACCGTCTTGCCCTGCAACCTTAAGGTTGATGTGGTCATTCTCGGTCTTCACTCCTTCCTAAGAAACATAAACAAGATCCCGTAAGTGAATGTCGCTCATTACTGAAACGACGGCCGAGACGGACAGTATGGTCATCACATGAAGTAAGAGTGGATGTAACACTGCGCAGCACATTCCTTGATAGTAAACAAAAAAGCTAGTGGGTGCAGATGCATCTTTAATCATCGACCAATGAGCCTACGCAAAAATTATGAGTTCATTTCACAAAAACGTATATACTCGCCGGCTAATCAACGCATCACTGCTCATTTAAGGCATACGGATGCTGCTTGGCTAAGCACTAGTTCCGGCACAAGCATCAGGCAAACAATTGTCTACTTTGCTTCGCTACCCAGTACGCTAAATTGCTAGCCTAACTAGCTTCCGAGTACGCTTGGAAACTGGGTGCAAACGCCGGAGATGCAAGATCGTTTGCACAAACTATATTGTAGCTAGTTAACTAGCTATAGCATGCTAACAGACGTAAGCTAACCAACTAGCCTCATAGTTAGCCGTTTTGCTTTACATTTCTGAGTTCATCACTACTACCAGAGTATGAATGAGATGGATCTGGCTTTGGGCCACAAAATCACAGCGTCAACTTTGAGTGCCAAGCCGTAGTTCACTTCTGCCGCTCTTCTTGCAGCATTTGCTAGCTACCTGAGTTGCGGACGTAGCGTGGTCCCGCTTCCACAAAGAAAAATCCGCAAAAGAGAACTGTGAATATCCCTTCGAAATTTCATCCAGTTTTCTAAGACTAAACCATACCTTTCATATAAGATGTATAAATTGTCAAAAAAAATAATGATATTGCTTGGATGCACAGCAATACATGTTTGAATGGCGCTGGCTCCCATTCATTTGCGAAACAAACACTGCGCCGATTTAGACAAACGTGCAATCCAGGCCATTTTAGATTGCACATCTCAGTGAATGACGATTTGGCTTTAGGGTGTTAGCCGGCACTAAACTAAAATCCAGAATCATTCATTCACAGACAATTTGTCTTACCTTAGGCTTCTCCTCTGACATTTTTGTGAAATTTCTTAAGGGGATTAACAAGATAAATTGTTATTTGTGGTGTGTTTCTCTTTCCACCTCTCTCCGGCTCTTCTCCTCCAAACGTGGTGAACGCGCCTCGCTTGGTCCAGTTACCAAAATGCAATTGGTTTTCCCAGTATCACGTGATTTTAAGCTACGGGTACGCGTACACGGGCACGCGCATGGATGCAAATACTCGGGCACGTGAAGGGAAGAAACTGCGCACCCGCCAAAAGCGGTCCTGCAAATTCCCTCCATAGATTTCAAAGCGATATGATTGGTGCGCGATCCCTTTACGTTTTCTTGCTCAGTAGGGGATAGTCAACAAATGACGGGCACACTTCAGGAAAAGCGTAGAGAGTTGGGACCATGATTGAGACTGTTTGGGACAGTCACCACCAACAGTCCCTCAAATTGTTGGTCGCACACAAGTTATAAAATATGAGAAAGCTTTACAACCTGTTATTTAAATTTTACATGAGGGAAGAGGGAAACATGATAAATTCGTCCGACCATTTCCAGTTTATGGTCTTACCTACAGTTGAGGTGTGGACGACCAGATGGGGGCGCTCCCACACCATACTGGGAGATGCAGGGAAGACACATCTCTCCAACACATCAGTAACCTCCGAGGAGACACGAAGGGTCTTTAACCAGCTTTCTGTGATACACAATTTGTGTAAATATTAACAATATATGTCAGCCATCTAAGAGATTGTTGCCAATGTCCTTATAAGGAATACTCAAAGCAATGACGGAAGTAGAAACCCCTCTGTCAAACCGTTTTCTTTTTAATCTCCTGAGTATCTAATGATTTTCTAAGATCTCAATCCAACCCCGATCAGTAGAGAATCCGATCGCTGGACTAATGCAAAATAAAAGTGATTAATCGAAAAGAAACACATACAAATGTCTTATTGGAATATGTCATTTTATCTGAATAAAATACAGGATAAATCAACATGGAAATGGAGGGAAACTACAATAATAAATGTTTGCTCAACAGTCAGGAGATTACATGATGAGGCACGATAAAGAGAAGATAAAAGTGTTTGTTTGACATAACAAAAAATTCTAAACATCAACACCTGCTGGTAAAGTTTTAGTTAGGAGGCACCAAAAAATCTTTAGGCTCTATGAGTACAACTGTATTAATATATAATGAAGTACAATAAAACCGGTTCATTGATTGCAAGAGAGTGCATCTTAACATAATTAGATGACTACAGGCACGTGGACCTGAGATTTTACCTACGAGACAAGATCCATTTCTCCTTGTTCCAAATGAACCACCTGACCATACAAACATTCAGAAAAGTAAATGGAGAGATTTGTATGCTAAAACAACATACCCGCCATCCCTGCCATTAGGGTTAGACCCAACCAGTTACTTAAGCTCTACACAAGCCTGAGGTACCACAGGGAATTTGTAACAGTGAAAATCCCATAAAGTATATTTAAATTTGCATTTACATTACGTTAGATCATAAATAGTTGGCCAGAATTTCTCATAAAGCAGAAATATCAGCAACTGACCAACTAAGGGGCTTCTCTGGAACTAATGAATAAAATTTGATTAGATTAGATTCAACTTTGTTGTCACTGAGCAGAGTACAAGTACAGAGCCAATTACATGCAGAAGGAAATGCTGATGTTTTAGGGGTGAATTGCTCAGATATTTGAGTTATGCCCCTAATCTCTAAACAGGATTACGTCTGAAACGAAGTAAAGTAAACCTGTTAAGGTTAAGCTTCTCCCATCCCACCAGTGTGCCCAGCTTGACACCCATCACAGAATTCAATCTTCCAAACCTATTGTTCATTTTTACTTTCAGTATGAAGTACTTGCTACCTGACCTATGCTGTACTGAGACAGTAAATCCTAAAACATCCCCTAAGCCACTGACCTAAGTGTAAGGTCACTTTTGAACTTTGACCTCGGGTCATGCTTAGGTTTTGGGAATTCTAGAGCCTTGGATAAACTTTATGTAGAGATATATACAGCGCTTGGGTGAGCTGGAGGACAGTATTAATCAGCAGTGGAAGTCAAAGGAAAAAGGGTATGGGTCTAAGGTCACAGTTGTTCATTGGCCAGAGGTGAGGGGGAGGCAGGAAGTATGGAGTGGATCAAATGTCAGATATCAGCTCAGGAAAATCTGGAATATTTGTTTGATCCACTTAAACCTAAAGAGAAACAGAAACAGACACAGAGATAGAGATAAATGTCACACAGCAAGCAAGGTAGTTTAGAGTTTCTCATGTGGATATACTACAAGACTCTTTTGAGCAGTGATGTTGAGAACAAGAAATAGGAAAATGGCGCTGGCCTCATATTAAGTTGTGACAGTGGGAGGTGTGTGTGTGTGTGTGTGTGTGTGTGTGTGTGTGTGTGTGTGTGTGTGTGTGTGTGTGTGTGTGTGTGTGTGTGTGTGTGTGTGTGTTTGTGTCTCACCATATTTAGTTCTTATTTCCTCATGTCTCTGTTTCATCTCTGCTCTCCTGTTACGAAACAAATGGAAAGAAATTCGTTTAAAAAAAACATGAAACACAGACACAGGTCCTAAACCGGTTCAGACTGGTACATACTGTGCCTTTGTGACGTGTGTATTTGCGCAGTAATGCTTTTGTGATCTGTGGGCCATTACTGTAAACGGATATCAATCAGGAAAGACATGGCAACAGAAGCCAGAGTCCTGCTCACAACCACACCATCTTTCACAAATTGTACCGCACACACTCGTACACTTACTGAAAATCAAATCAAATCAACCTTTATTTGTATAGCTCTTTTAACAAGCAATGTTTCAAAGGGCTTCACATGGGCCCACAGATCAGCACCAATAACCAATCTAAACCCTCAAGGAAGACCAGGAAAAAGGTAACTTGTTCTCAAGTCAAGGCCTCTACACCATCTCATGTCATTGGTTGAGAAAGTTTTCATTGATGAAATCAAATCAACATTAACCCCTTCAGAACATGAACAACCAGGCCAATCATGTTCCGCAGAAGACAGACTATGTCTGCAGAATCACTTGAATGAGTCACACTCTCATGGAGCAGATTTGTCAGGTCAGGGGGAGGCTACAAAAACATCCTCTAAAACCGACCACAATGATGAGAAGCACAACCATGACCAAAACAACAATAAGCACAACCATGACCAAAACAACAATAAGCACAAACATGACCACAACAACGATAGCACAAACGTGACCACAACGACGATAAGCACAAACGTGACCACAACGACGATAAGCACAAACATGACCACAACGACGAGAAGCACAAACATGACCACCTGGGGTTGTCAGTCATCAACAATGAACCTGAAGGGTTTGTCCTCTCACCTCTCTTCCTGTTTGTTCTTTGTCTTGCTGGCTTGTTTCTCCATCTTAGCTTCAAACCTTTTTGACCTGCAACACACACACACACACACACACACACACACACACACGTACGTACGCACGCACGCCACAGGTTGTATGATCATGAACAAAGTCTATAAGTGATTGAAGGAAATTACATGAATACATATTAAATATGTGGGTTGGCCAGTGGGTTCTTTGTTTGAAGTACAATAAAGCACCTTTGGGTGACACACCAATGCTAACATGGAGATTTAGGATGTGATATGACTAAACAAGTCAGCATACCATTCACATTAAAGCACACTGACACCTGACGTGCATTACCAAGATCTCAATTAGTAAAAATCTTAACAAAACAAGGAAGTTAAATATACACAAATGCATTCTGGCGTTACTGGCTTATGAACATGATAATGGAATGTGAACGTGTGTGTGTGTGTGTGTGTGTGCGTGTGTGTGTGTGTGTGTGTGTGTGTGTGTGTTTCAGACAAATATACCCCTCTATTTGTTTACACATGTTCACAAGTGCCTGCACATTGTATTAATGACAATCCTTTGAATTGAATTGAGAATCCTAGATGGACACAAATTATAACGGTGGATGGAATCCTGGATGGACGCAAGTCAAAACAATTTTTTTTGTCATTTAATGGGATTTCCAGCTTTTGCCTATATTTAGTAAAGCACCGGTATCGCAGTAGCCTTCCGATGCGACAGGGCAGTGTCACCGGTGTCTTACCCAAAGTTCTCACACTTGCAGCAGCAGAACAGGCAGACGAAGAAGGCGATGATGATGACTCCAGACACCACGGACAAGGTGATGATGAGCGTCTGGAAGTTCACTGCGTCATGACAAACAAAGACAAGGGAAAAGTTACGATCGGCACATAAAAAGTCACCCCCTGGTCACAAACAACACAGTGAGGAGCTTGGATAGTGTGTGAGCGTGCGTGCGTGTATTGCATGTGTGTGTATGAGGGCTCTTACTCCAGCACAGTCCCCAGCGGGCGTCGTTGAGGGGACAGACCGCCCGGGGGGGCAGGATGGTCTTCACCGGGTACGTTATACACCTCTGGGTTGTAATGCACCACAGACACTGTGGGGACCCACGGTAACACACAAACACACAAACACACAAACACACACACACACACACACACACACACACACACATATATTTATATATTGAAAGAGAGGAACACACAATGGGTACTTTTATTTGGACATACAATGACGTCCTGTGAGAGGAGTAAGCTATTTTAAAGGTCAGAATTGGTCTAGTCACTGGTTCACTCTTATGACAGGGCAAACTTGG
>JAVQJY010361570.1:0-10814 GCA_036025375.1 Retropinna semoni | reverse complement strand
AATGCATTTATGTAAATATATACATTTTTTATACATAATAGACATTGTAATAAATTATATATTATGTTACTGATCTACAGTACATGCACATGAAAATAAAATAAAAATACGTAGATGCATTTTTTGACTACTAAACACCAAATATTGCAGTTCCATCTCTCTGTGTAAACAGAGTCAAAGTTCCCGCTAAGAACTTCGGCAAACTATCTGGAGTCTACGTGAATCACGTGACAACGTGGAACTACCGTGGACGCAGCTCTCTCTCTCTCTCCCAGGTTCTGGAATTGACTAAAGCGACAACCACATGATCACGCGAGCCAAGTTCTCAGTTCTCCTAATTGGGCTGATCACCATTGCCCCTGTCTGTACATGCCATGACCCAGGTGTCTCGTTAGCCAGCCTGTTCCCTGGGTGGAGCCAGGAGACGCCACATGCCGAGCAAGCAGGAAAAGGAGGGGCTCGGTGGCACCTCCCAGCTGTATAATTAAGTAAATAACAACACAGAACAACACCTCATTTCGGGGTAAGGTGTCTCCTTCACATCATGAGGGACTTTGAGGGCAAGCCACAGCTTTGTGTCTTTCAAGAACCGCCTCGGCACAACGGTTTCTTGGAGGGGGCCGTCTGCGCTACCGCTGTGCTCTCGGAGGACAATGAACACGAGGAGGAACCTGTGGAGGATCGAGTAATTGAACCTTTGGGACATTCTCTTACTCCACCTCCGAGTTCTCGCTCACTAACTTTTCACACATTTATAGGCATGCGACAGTTGGTGCTTTGGTCGGTCGCCTGGGGGCGGATTTCGTTGCTCTCCCTGTTTCAATAGTCAGCGGTCAAATTCAACATTGATGTCCTTTACAGTGGGGAAAACATCGCTTGCATTTCAACATCCAAGCTCTCATGTGTCACATTGTTTGATACCACAGAGCACTGCACAGGGCATCCAGTAGACGACTGAGGGAGTCCATTCATGTTTGTGAACGGCGGGTTTTTACCGACCCAACATCCTCTCTCCAAGGTCCTGTTGGCTTCGATGCCATCACAGCCTGACATCATGGAGAAGGGCGTCTGGGGCGGGTGAAGGGTGAAGGGGAGCCGACCGTGTGCTCCTGCAGTCCGGTGGCCACGCTCGCCTGCCCAGGCCTCCACCAGACACGGTGCCACGCCAGGCGGTGCCAGAGTGCCCGCCACGCTCCTGGCACCAGGCCGCCCGACGCCTCTCGTTCAGATCGTCTGACTGCGTTCGTAAATAAATAACAACAACAAATAGCAACAAAAGAGAGAGTGAGAGAGGGACACCCAGAGGAACCCTGAGCGCCATATGGGACCTGCTTGTCCGCGGCGTTCTGCGACGCGAGAGGGACAGATGGCGGGCGGCCCCGTGCGCTCTCCCGCTTCGTGGAGCGATCAAAGAGGCCGCTCTTGCTGTGTATTCAAATGAGCCTGCTCCGCCTCACAGAAACCCTCCCTTTTGACCTCTGTTTAACTGCTGACTGCTGACGCGGGCTCAGAGGTGTTAAAAACACAATGGCCGACAATTAACGGAACCACCTTGGCAAGAGGCTTGCATTAAGGGGGAAAGTTATTATAAAGGCGGCCAACGGATGACTCACTTCCCATTAGGCCTGGCAGAGATCCCCTGTGGCGAAAGGCTGGGCTGGGTTTAACATTTAAAAGCCTGCGCATCTCGGCACCTCGGTTTGATCTCCCCTGCATTAGCGCAAAGCCTTTGTTCTCCCGAGGATCGTCCAATGGGTCGACGGTTTCCTGAGACGTTTTTATGGAGACGCACGCCTCAACGGCAGCTGGGGACGTACGAAGGGCATCGATATCAGTCAATATCCCCCCTCCACCAGATGAAACACCCCTCAAGCAACAAGACGCACTTCGGTGAAATGTCCATGTCATGTGTTTATTCACATGTTCCCTGTACTCTTATCCTCTGCTCTTGCTGTCAAGTTTTTTACAGGAAGCGTGGTTCGATGGAGGGAGCATTCTCCTGGAATGAGATCGCCAGGATACCTGCGCTTCCCTGACTGCCTCGGTCTCATGCCTGTGGTGCGCGCTGGCACTGTGCTGGCTGGCTCCGTTAAGCGGTAACCACAACAGTGGAGGGGGGGCGCAGTGCTGAGAGGACAGCTCCACAACGCAGCATCCACCGCACGTTCACTCTCTGGCGTTCACCACACCAGGTCCCTATCCTCTTTTAATGCATGTCGGGTAAACTTTCAAAAAAATCTAGAAAAAAGTTGCATCGCCCGCCGGATGACCCAAAAATAAATCAGTCCTTGAATGAGTGTGTGTGTCGAAATGCATAGAGAACAGGAAGCGTTGCCATTCACGCAGAAAGCTCTTCTCCTGGGACAAATTCATGAGGGTATAATTACAAATTTTTAAATACAGTCCAAGGTCTCCAACTGGGTTTTGAGAGTGTCTGAGTCAACAAATTCATTTCTGTGTCGTGTACAAGTACAGCTACTGTTACAAACAAACACATGGTGTTATTTACAACACCAGAGTGATGAGTTCTTGTTGCGGAGGCTGTTGTGAGGAAGAAAGGCAACTCTGGGGGTAATTGGGGAGAGAGAGAGAGAGAGAGAGAGAGAGAGAGGGGATGTTTTCCGAGGCCGGACCCAGAGCTTTGTGGTATCTGCAGCAGATGGGGAGAGATCTTTCCCAAGCCGTAGTGGCTGTTCACCTAAGATTAGCACCTCCAGCAAAAAAAAAGAAAAGAAAAAAAGACAGAGAAAAAAAACCACCTCCTCGAGGCCTCTTTTATTCTCTCCTTTTTCCTTCCCTTTTCATTCACAGGGCTCTGGATGAAGCCGGGGGGTGTGGGGGGGAGGGTTGTTGGGAGGGAGTGTGTCTGGAGAGAAAAGAAAATGGACTTCTGCGCTAGCTAGCAACAGCTTTTTTTCTCCTTTTTTTTTTCTTCTCCTAGCCCCCCAAGCCATACTGTGCAGTCAAGCGAGCTATTACATGGCAACAATTAAAAGGCCGGGGTCCGGCACCTGGTTCTCCCCATTCGTTTCCTTCAGTGGCAGCTGACTGTACAGTTTCCCTGCCAGGTGGTTCCACTTCAATCACATTGGCTAGTCACTCTAGGGTTAAGAAAGAACCTGGGCAAGACTCGAGCTGCCTTCACCCCATCCTGCCGTCCCACAGAAACACCCTGCCTCTCCTGTATGGCCCTGAGACAACACATTTTAAAACTCATTAAAATTAAGATTCCCTCTGGATAATTAAACCAAGGGGGATGGGGCTCCTTGGAATCCGGGGGGCTAATTTTATTTTATTTTTTGTGGGGGGGGGGGGGGGGATCTGTCGGCTTAGCAGCCCATTTGTTCAGAGAGCAAAGGGATCATAATGGACCTCTTCACACACACACAAAACAGATGGAGGCCAATTGAAATGAGACAGCGAGGCACAGGACATATCTGCCCGGATACTGACAATGTTAAGAGACGCACAAAAACAAGTGGAAGCAGTGAGGGCAGCCGGCATGTGTCCGTGTGTTGTTCTTGTTTGTCCCCCGCCAGTCTTTCATTACAGAGGGAATAGCTTGCCTGACAATGGCTGTAAATGAAGACGGATGGACAAACCTGACAGGAATCAATGCTGATTCGCAACCACAATTACCAGACTAATTTAGACATACGTCCACAGCAAGACAATGAGTCTTGTTTTGTCTTTCAACGCAGCTGACAGAGCACACACTGTGTGCAACCTGTCAAAGCTGCCTGTTGCGTTGGCATTTGCGATGTGCTTCTCAGTCTAAAGTATGTACGGGTATTATTCAGACGTTTCTTTATATAATTCAAAAGGGATATGTGGATTTAAGATCTGGAAAAAGTAACAAATAAGGGATCACACCAAAAATTATATTAATAATTTTAAAGCAGATGGTTGATCAAAATGGGAAATCCATAAATCAATTCAGTGATTTTTTTATATATATACACCTGTCTCCGAGAGTAGAACTCCCTGACTGGAATTTTTGTTGAACATAAAAAGAAAATGTGCCTATATTGTTTTTATTTGGCTTGGATTCACACATTTCACAGCACTCCGTCCCTGCATTGTCTCGCAGGTGTAGGTGGAACCTTGATTCACGCCTCCCTTCTTCAGAGGCATCATTAGACACATCAAAGCCCCCTGAGCTGTGTTCCGGATCGAAGAGGAAGAAAGAGAGAGAGAGAGAGAGAGAGAGAGAGCGGAGGAGAGGAGGAGAGAAGAGAAGAGAGGGAATGCTGGATGCTCACACTTTAATCTTCTTTATCCACTGATGTGAGAAGAGGGAGAGAGAGAGAGAGAAAGAGGGAGAGAAGGAGAGAGAGAAAGAGAAAGAAAGGGCCTCGAATTCCATTTGAAACAAACATGCTGATGCAAAAAAAAGAAAGACAGAAAATGGAGCGGGAGAGGTGAAGAGACACAGCCAGAGATTCAGACCCCGCAGCCTTTGAACTGTGTGACATGCATAATGGGAGAGCCCATCAATTATTAATCAGCCTCGGCTCAGGATAAACACTGCAGATGGATGACATCATCAGTGCAGGCACTCTGACAGAGCGGAGTCTTGTTGTTCTAGAAGGATGAGAGGAGAGGGAGAGAGGTCCCCACAGATAAGGAAGCCCACACAACGTGACAGAATTTGATTCCGATTTTTTTTCATACCAACTCACCCCTGGGGACCTGAGCTACATGTGAATTAGATCCATACAGAGGCATTCAGAGCTTTGTTTTGAGGTTTGTCTTTGTGTTGGGGCGAGTCGTGTCTCTCGCGGCCAGTGTGACATTGTTTTCCCCCAAATTTCGTTCTGTATATAATCACAGATCATTGATTCCTCTTGGAGGGGCTGGATGGTGTTCACTGAGCTGATTAATGCTACTGTTCGAGCAGATTACCGGAACAAAAGACTCACATCATCTCATCGTTTTACCTGCTGAAACATCCTGTGACACTTTTAGTGTAATCATAATAGTTTAGCATGATGTGCACTAAAATCAACAACTTGATCTGCCAATGTTTCGAAGGACAGGTGTCAAATCGAAACATCCCACCCTTGATGGCACACTAAACTCTTTCAGCAAGAACTGCACTGAAAATTCAACCTTTGTAGCATTTATTGATTATTTTATCCTTAACCATGTTACAGACTCCTCCATCTCCATCTTGGATTTAAAAGGCTGTTGCAGACCGCGGAGGGTCCTGGAGGGATCTGTGTAGCAGTCCTTTTGTTTGGGAGACTGGATTAGTGAAGCTCTGGACAACTGTGCATTCTTTACAGGACCGTTGTGGAACTCCAATGCAGTTTCCACGAGAGGCTAGCAAAGGAGCTAGCAAATGGCGTGAAGGCCGACATGGGTTTGTAGATTGTTGAGCAGGTCAAGCCCTGGGCCACATCTTAACCCTTCTCTCTCTCTGTCTACCTTTCTCTCTCTCTTCCTCCTTCTACCTTCTCCCTCTCTTTCTCTCTCTCTCTCTCTCCCTCCCTACCTCTTTCTCTTTCTCTCCCCCTCCCTCGCCCTCCCTCTACCTCTTTCTCTGTGTTTCCCTCCCTCCTTCACACTTTCTGTCTCTCTCTCCCTCTTTCTGCCGCTCTCTCTCCCTCTCTCTCTCTCTCTCTCTCTCTCTGTAGGTACAGTATCTGTCCAAGCCAGACTCGGGAGCAGCTGGTCAGTTAGCAGGCCACATCAGCGTCAGGCCGCTTGAGTGCTAATGGGATTAGTTTAAGCCATGCAGTGAGGAAAGCAGAAAGAGGGTGGAGGGGGGGGAGCGGGGGAGGGGGGGAGCGGGTGGAGGAAGGGAGAGGGGTGGGGAGGGTGTTGTCAATATACCCCTTTCTCCTCGTTCCACCCCATCACCAAATACCACACCATACCCTAACTCTGCCTCGTTGCAGAACCACTGCAGGTATGTCGACCCGTAGCTGCAGAGGTTCGGGGGTGTTTTGATCGTTTGCGGCGGTGTCACCGTCAGAATGGGACTGGGAGGAATTGGTCATGCTAGATAAGCCTAACCGGATTTCCAGCCGTCTCCTATATCCTGTCAGAAGCCTGTTTCAGCGCCGTAGCGACGTGACATTTCAACCCGACATGAACTTTTGAGCCAACTTTGAAAGGTATCCTTTAAAAGGAAACGTTTTTGCATTTTTCGGCCTCAGGTCAATTGAAGCGTTCTTTAATTGCGGGTTTCCCTTTAGGATGACCTGGAGACGGTCCCGGTTGGTATTAGGGTGAGGGGTCAGAGCCATCGAGAACAAAGGGTCCGAATAGAGTTGCTCTCCTGCCCTGCCCCCACGCTCCCCACACTAACCACTCCCCCAAGAGCCTTTTGCCAGTAGTGCCCCTCTGCCCCCTCCCTCCCTCTCTCCCCTCCTCCCCTCCTCCCTCCATCTCTCGCTCCCTCCCTCCCCTCCTCCCTCCATTTCTCCCTCACACCCTCCCCCCTCCCTCCCTCCCTCCCTCCCTCTGTCTTTCCCTCCCTCCCTCCCCCCCTCCTTCCTTCCCTCCCTCTCTCTCTCCATCCCTCCCATCCTACCTCCCTCCCTCCCGCCCCCACATTACCTCATCGCCCTGTACAGTCTGCCAGTGGACGATAAGGGAGGTTGTTCTGCAACTCGCTGAAGTTGGAGTGATTGTGCACCCTGACACCGCCCTACCTACCAGGCAGTGCCGTGCCTCATCACTAGAGGCAGAGGCAGTTCAAACGTATGGGGACCGTAATGGGCCTCACAGCGCCCAGCAGGTAAAGCCAGCTCTCTTGGCTATTACCACCAGCACTCTCGCTAACTGGGCCCAGCCCCAGACGCCGCGGCCGCCCACAGGCTTTGATGGTGAGAGCCCTTCCAGAGGGGAGCTAGCCGCGGCTAGTGTCAACAGCGTTTCAGGACTGCGGGCTGAGAGCTCTGAAGTGCACGCTTCTCTCTCTCTCTCTTTCTCTCTCTCTCACTGTCCCTTTCTCACTCTCTCTCTTTCTAAATATCTCTCTTTCTGTCTCTCTCTGTCTCTCTCTCTTCCTCTCTCTCACACTGTCTCTCACACTCTCTCTGTTTCTTTCTCTCTCTGGCAAGTAGAAGTGTGTCACCACCATCACCAGCACCACCACCACTACCACCTCCTCCCCCCATAATTCCAGCTAAAAGCCCAGAGGCCAGCACTCCCAGGGTGGGCTTCTCCGGGAAGGGGGGTGGGGGTGTGGGGGGGTATTGTTGAGATGGATCTTGGCCAGGGAACCATGGTGCTGGTGGAGGCTGAGTGGGGACCTGCGGAGATGCCAATCCCTGCGACCGAGAAGACGGTTAGCGGGCACGCGGCGTCCGAGCCATCAGCTGAATGTTTACCCAACAGTCGGCTCTCCCAGATGGAACCTTGAAATCACGCCAAACCGTCTCTCTTCTCTCCCTCTTGCGCGCGGCTCTGAAGGACAGAGGGAGAAGAGGGAGAGGAGGGAGAGGAGGGAGAGGAGGGAGAGGAGGGAGAGGAGGGAGAGGAGTCCTCTCAGCGGCAGTCGCAATACGCCGGGCCGTGATTTGACGCCCGCCGCTTGCCGTGGAGATGCCAGGCCGGAGGAGGGAATGTGTGTGGAGCCAGTCATCCGGACGGGGCTCCTGGCAGAGGGGTCCCCTGTCTCCGAGGCACGGCCACCTTGCTTATCTGCGGCGAACACAGATAAGGGCTGAGAGGCCCGGTCTTCCAAGCTGGTGACACACGGCCCTGCGTGCCGAGCCCCCCCACCCCCCTCACCGCTACCCCCCCAGCTGCCTCTGGGGGGCCGTGGTCCAGGGCAGAGCTGACTGCCTGGGCGCGTAGCTTACCCACTGATAAATCACTTGGCTTCCTGTGAGCGACAGCTGCCTCCACTCCAAGCCCCTGTGAGAGAAGAGGGGTGAGGGGGGGGGAGAGAGACAAATGAAACAAGCAGCGCTCAGATACACAGGAGAGAGCAGAGAAGCTTGTGGATGAGGGAGGAGGGAAGAGAGAGTAATCCACCATCACCACCACTACCGCCACCGCTACTGCTCCCAGCGCCCGTTGGCGAGGGCTCCGTCGCTCGCCTCCCCTCCATTTCGACAAATTCGACCGAGACTGTAAGCGGTGTCTTGACGCGCCTCCCTAGAAAAAAGCGTCATTCATCTGTGGTCCCTGTCGCTCTTTGACGGCCTTTTCAGTGTCCTCCGCAGTGGGTTTGGGGGGCACGTGAGGTGGGTCTCCTCCCTGCCCTGGCAGAGGGCCACCCTCCGTCTCTGTTACCCAATTAGGGTGCAAATAAATCTCGATCGACCGCTAATGTTCTCCCTCTCCCTCTCCTCTCCCTCTCTCCCATCGCCCTTAGAAACCGTCAACAGCGTGCCGTGGCGCTTGACAAAAAACGGGGGCTGTTACTGTCGCTTCGTTTAGGCCACGGGGGCAAAACAAGCCCCACAAAAAAAGCAGCGACCTCAACCGACCGAACCACCAAGAGGGTGACAGCTCAGACACCTCCTCGCGCCACCGCCCCCATCTCCCTGTTGGTGAAACGGCCTGGCAGACCATGCGTGGCTCAGTGGAGGAGAGTCGAACCCCCTGGAGGGCGTCGCATCAGTGGTGGTGTTCGAGCGTGTAAATGATGAAGCAGCGCAAGGAGGGAGATAGGCTTGTGCACTCAGGTGCGGCGCGCCTTCATATCCAAAAACCCAATTAAACCAAAGTCCTCATCCAATCTAAAGTTTGAACGGAGCGTCGTGTCGGGGGGGTTCACCCTCCTCCTCCGTAACTCTTTGTGGGAAATTACCGAGCATGAGATCCGTGATGGATACAGAAATAAAGGACAAGTTTAATAATCCCTTTTGGCCCGGGACCTGGGTTTTCTCGTCGGTTCGGAGAGTGGCGTGCTTGATCGGCGCCGTGCGCTTGGCCCAAGGAGTGAGAACAATGCGGGGGAGGGGTTTGCACGGCTCTGGTTTTTCATTACGGGTCTGGACGGTGGGGTGGTGGTGATGGTGGTTGGGGGGGGGGCAGGCGGAGAGGATGCAGGGCTCAGCAGATCTCCCTGGGGGATGGCGCTGCTCGTCTCCCTGGCACTGCCAGGGCCTGGCATCCTCCTGGTGCCGCGGCGGAGCCAGCGGGAGGGTGGGTGGTGGGGTGGGGGGTGGGGGGTGGGGGGTGGAAGGGCGGACAAAAGGGTAACAATGAGAGCGCCACGCATCAGGAGATTCCTCTCGTTTAAACACAAGCGTTAAAACAATACTACACACACACACACACACGCGCGCGCGCACAGAACAGCAAGGGCCAGAGCGCTCGGGTCCCATCGAGCACCTGACCGGCGCAGCTGACGCTGAGAGCGGCGTGTTCCTACATGTCATTCCAACATGCTGCTGATCGCGGCCCGCAGGACAATGCAGGGACAGATTCTCCCGCAACACACAGCACTTCAACCTCAGCTGCTGGAGAGCCAAGGAGCATGTCTAGGGGTTCGTCAACGGCAAAAGCAGAGCTTCTCACACATCTCCCCCCTCTTCCACTAGAACGTTCTATTTCATCGAGGCGGATACAGCTGCATGCTAACTTCTTTTGGACGGGGCTCAACAAGGCCTCCAGGCGGTTGGCCTGAAATCTGAACCCTGCTGTGTTCTATTAATTGAATCGGTCGGTCGAGATCATCCCTCATTTATTGCCCATTTAATTAAAAAGACCGTTGAATAAATAAATCAAAATTTAGATTTTTGAAATGTTACATCGCAATCCAAAGGATACACCGTGTATGGGATATGTTAAAAAAGATGTAAAGCTGAATACTTGGTGCATTGTTGGACCCTTTCCCCCCCGATCAAACAGCAGTCAGAATGAGAGGACACAGTGGTCCTCCTCTTCACCACGGCTCGGTTGTGACCTCACGTGTGGTTCTGGAGCCAGACTCAGGCATCCATTACCGGGCTGGGCCTGGCTCTGTGTGAGGGCCGCTGGGGCTCTGACAGCTCCGTGAGGGAGCATTAGGGATGGGTCCGCAGGGGGGCTGCAAGGGGGCTTCTGGCGGCTGGTGCTGTGGAGCTGGGCCCGGCCGGCCAGCAGCGCTCCTCCGTGTCTGTGTCGGACACAAGCTGCCGCTCGCCTGGTCAACCCCCCCCACACACACACACACACACACACACACACCCCTCCCCCCCCACGCGCAACCACCCCTCGACTTGGGCACACACTCGGCCAGCCGTGCCATTGTCTGGGGTGTCCACATGCATCTGTCATGCATGGGCAGCACTGGCACTGACAGACATCCCATTGTCCCTCTGCCGAGAGAAGACGCAGCCACAGTTTGGGGTAATTGCTGGCCCTAATTAGTCCACAAACACACGCACAGACACTCTCTCTCTCTCTCTCTCTCTCTCTCTCCCTCCCTCTCTCTCTCTCTCTCTCTCTCCCTCTCTCTCTCTCCTCCTCAGAGCCTTCTGATAGTGAGGAGGGAGAGTTAGTGTTGTTGACCAGCCAGAAGGACGTCTCAGCCCACTTTCTGAAGCCGTTCTGCTCGTCTAAGTGGGACAGCTCTACCAGGGCTGGAGAAGAAGACCATGTCTTCTGTGCTGACACTCTCAGAACCATTTAGATCTCTGTGTTTCCTTAAGCCCGTCTGCAGTGTGCCATTGTCTGTGTCTGTCTATGTGTCTGTCTATGTGTGTGTGTATATAGTGTGTGTGTGTGTGTGTGTGTGTGTGTGTGTGTGTGTGTGTGTGTGTGTCTGTGTGTGTGTTTGCAGTGTTACTGGCCTATACTCACAGTTTTACTGGCCTGTACACACTCTTAGATCTTTCTGACACTATCAGGTTTCAATGTTCCAG
>JAVQJY010358035.1:0-10000 GCA_036025375.1 Retropinna semoni | reverse complement strand
TAGTGGGTCAGGCAGACCTGTGTGTGTGTGGCCTGTGTGTGTGTGTGTGTGTGGCCGTGTGTGTGTGTGTGTGGCCGTGTGTGGCTGTGTGTGTGAATGTGTGGGCGGCTGGAGAAGTTGGGTTGTTGTAATGTTTTGTTTCAACCGTGGCACCGCTGGAAGGTACCGGTTTAAAAGAGCCGGTCGGAATCTCTGGGAAATCTTGAAAGGCCAGAAAGGAGGAGGAAAGAGTGAGAGAAGAAAAAGGGAGAGAGTGTTGTGCACCCCCACAGACCTGCTGGCGATAGGCTCCCTCCCGGAGTGGACTGTCCTTGCTGAGAACAAAGTGACGGGATTAGCAGCTTGAATACAACCGCCTCAAGCATTCCTCTCCATTTGCGGCGTGGCAGGGTCTTCACTCTCCTCCTCTCTCTCATTTACCACCGGCCCTCTATCTCTCTCATGTAATAATTTAGAGCAGAGGTAAATGAGGAGAGGAGAGGAGGATGGAGAAGAGGAGAGCTGAATAGCAGGATGGAGAGGACATTTTGTCTGCCTGAAGACAGATGGACCATAGTGCTCGCCAGACGCTGAGATCCACGGGGCACGGCGCCCGCGCACGCCAGTTCTCACCTCGGCAGAGTGGCAGCTCCATTCGGACTCACAGCTCCAACAAGCAGGCAGCTCACACCAGACCGTCACGCAGCCAGGCAGACTAGCAGCTCCAACAAGCAGGCAGCTCACACCAGACCGTTACGCAGCCAGGCAGACTAGCAGCTCCAACAAGCAGGCAGCTCACACCAGACCGTCACGCGCCAGGCAGACTAGCAGCTCCAACAAGCAGGCAGCTCACACTAGACCGTCACGCAGCCAGGCAGACTAGCAGCTCCAACAAGCAGGCAGCTCACACCAGACCCTCACGCAGCCAGGCAGACTAGCAGCTTCAACAAGCAGGCAGCTCACACCAGACCGTCACGCAGCCAGGCAGACTAGCAGCTCCAACAAGCAGGCAGCTCATGTCATCCAGCCAAGGCATCAGCAGGACTCGACAGGCTGTTTGAACCAGGCAGGAGGAATATCAGCTCTGATCATCAGTTAACACACACGTGCATTTATCTTACAGATACTGGTCGTCTGTTTGTCTGTCTGTCCTGGTCCCCCCCCTCCCCCCATCAGCAGTGTATGACAAATGAGTAGAAAACACCATCTGGCTGACTCCATCCATGTGTGCCTCTCCAATTAATGATGTTTACTCTCTTCACATTAATTTAGCTCTACTGCTATTGCATTGTTTTTATCTAGACTTTACCTCAAATCTTCTGCCATGCATGGAAATTAGCCCCCTAGGGTGTAGGCTAAGGGTCTCCCAGGTAGAGCTATGTTCTAAAAACGTCTTCTGTTTAAAGCTTTTAGTTCTAACCGCAATAGTGCTCTGTATTTCTACGTTGGTAAGTTTTGGGGTTTTGTAGTCATTGGTTTCTCATCTTGTGGTTTTGTAGTCCTGCAGGCGTTTCCTGTATAGGAAGTGAATTGTTCCTGACAGGTTGAATCTCAGTGATAAAACTGCACTTCCCAGCGGTCTTGTGGAGGGCGGTCGAGGCTATCTGAACCACGGGTCAGAAGTACCAGTCCACAGATGCGTCTGGTCCCTGCCTTAGAAGCCAGCTGTCTCCCTCACTCAGGATCAAATTAGCGCCTCAGGCTCATGAGAAAGGCATCATGGGAAAGCAGGACGTCCTGAACTCCAGGCGGATAAACCCCCCCCCCCCACAGTGCACGCTCTCATGCACTCACACGCATTGCCACACAATGCATGGACGCATGCACTTAGACACAGAGCTGCACTTGCACACTTAATAATACACACACACACACATTCACATTCACACACACACACACACACACACACATTCACACACACACACACACACACACACACACACACACACACACACACACACACTTGCACATTACACACAAAAGTACGAAACATGCACAGTAGCGGCTGATGTCACAATATTCATCTGACCAGAAACTCATATTGTTTCCACATGGTGAGTGTGTGTGTGTTTCTGTGTGAGAGAGAGAGATGGCTTGCAGGAGAGGACAAAAACATTCAGTATCTAGGGACACTGAGAAGCTCAAACAAGCTTAGAGCACTTTTATAAGGAGTAGATTTTCAAATCCACCTGGCATAGTCCTTCCCTAGCCTAGCGCCTATTATGGTAATCAGACTAATTAAGTGTTTGGATTGGATCATATTAACCTCTTGACTCCTCCCCCTGGGAGGCCAGCACAGGAAGAAACCAGCTAAACCTGCTGGGATGCAAGCCTGGAAGCCCCACCCCCCAACATGTTTCATTCCTTTGTGGAGGAATGTTAATCGTGTTTGTAATTGGTTATCCTGGTTCTGCTGGCCTTGTTTGACCTCTCGTGTGGATTGTTTAAAGCCAGTCGGGATTTTGCTGTCGTCCAACTCTGATCTGATTGGTCCAGCCCTGGGGAATCTGACTTCAGAGCCTTCCCCCGTGCTATCTTTGCACTCTCATCATGTCATCCTCATCCCGCTGTTTCTACTCATTTATCTGTCCTCTAACCTTTGTTGACCTCACTGATGAGGTT
Source organism: Retropinna semoni (assembly GCA_036025375.1). Taxonomy (NCBI): domain Eukaryota; kingdom Metazoa; phylum Chordata; class Actinopteri; order Osmeriformes; family Retropinnidae; genus Retropinna; species Retropinna semoni. The sequence goes on along the minus strand of JAVQJY010358035.1, from coordinate 7,399 downwards.
GTGTCAGACTCACTGCTAGCCCCTCCCTCTCCGTCCCCGCCGGACGCCAATGAGACTGTTTCTGCTTCTCAGATGCACCGTTCTCCCAGCTAATCAACCACAACTGATAGGTGCAATTGGGATTGATTGGGTTCCATTTAGACCAGAGAAAATCAGCAGTGCTTTACTGACCTACCTGCCAATACTGTTGTCTGCCCGTCAGATAGCTGCTCGGACACCGTGTGATGGTCACTTACCTTGCCTTGTTCACCATGGTTGGTATCTCACATCTCTCAAAGGACTGTCTGTTCTCTCTCTATCACACCCCACTAGTCTCTCTCCCTTTCTGTCAATCCCCTCCCTACAGCTGCTGTCCAGCTCTTCTCCTCCCTGCCTATCCTGATTACACAGAGCTCTGGCTGACCAACCACAGCAGCTTCTCTCAACTACACTAGCAAACACACAACAATGGAAGGGTTTTCTCTGACCTAGATGCTAATCCAGGGGTTGGCAAGGATTTCAGAATCACAAAGCGCTGGCTGGCAAGATGTTTGTGGGTTCAAGGCTTGGCGTGGCCTGGCATCTCTTCACTCCAGCCTGCTGAGAATGGAAACGCTCCACCAGCTTGGCGAAAGGCTTCTGGGAAGTCATTCCTACCTGGAATTGGGCTTCCAGAAGCTCTGATTTGGCTGCATATCAGAAGGAGAGGTAGAGAGAGAGCTGGTGTGAGTTGATCATCTCCCTGCTCTGTGGAGAGAAAGCGAGAGATGGAGAATAAGAGAGTATTTTACACTGCAGAAACAAGCACGAAACCGCCACCGCCACACTTCTCTGGAACGGGAAGTCGAGGGACCGGGGCAAGCATATGTTTTGTGCCGCTTTTTATTTCCCTTCTTCTTTTCCCCATCAAGAAGGCTCTTTTTTTGCCTTAATTAGGATTCTCTCTCTGAGCCTGGATCATAAAGACTGGGAGAAATATGTATTCCCTGGGTGCAGACGTTTATCATGTACACTGGGGTGCCAGGATAACGCCTTTACAACGTTGATGCATAATTTATAGCGACAGACGTCTCTTTGTCTGTTTGTTTGCTGTACTCTGGTTTAATGGCACTTATCTTGGCGGGTGAACACAAGCTCCCTCGTTCGTGCCGCCCCGAAACACCACCACCACCACCACCCCCCCCTCCCCCACTCCTCCCATTTCTTCCCCTTTATATCTCTCCATCTTTCTCTGTTTCCCCATCGTTGCTTCTCTTGGGTGGTTTGGGAAGCCTGCCTTCCTCTGCTCCACATTCCATTGAAGCGTGTTTGTGTAGAAGCAGCCTCAGGCCGCAGACTTGGACTACCGGGCTAGCTACTTCAGCACCACCGATGATGGCTCAATATTTAAGATTGCCGTTGTCTCGGTGTTAAAAACAGAAAAAGCAACATTATCCATCCTCCGATGCCGACTAGAAGATGTATTGTACTTCTCACAGTTTCGTTCAGACAAATAATTATTATAGATATATATCATCTACAAAATAAATCCATCTAGTCTGTGATAATGTTGCTAGCTAGCACTGGTCGGAACATTCCAGCAGCAGACTCCGAGTGGGACATTTAGTAGGGTTCAGTGATAGGGTTCAGTCTTGGCTCATGGCTCCCTCCCCACTGACTCTGAACTGGCTGCCTCCATCTGCTCTTCCTTCCTGATCCTCGCTCCCAGGGATGGACAGGTGGCCTTGACCCCAAGAAGTGCCATGTCCTGCGGGTTAGAGCTCTGGCATGGCCTGGCTCTCCTCCCTGGTCGTGTCCTTTATCTCCCTAATCCCCCTGGCCAACCACTGAGCTGCAGGCAGGGCGTGTGATGATGGCTCTGGAACCTGTTGAGAAAGTTCCAGAACCTTGGGCCAACATTTTGGAACATGTAGGGAGACGTATGGACCACTGCCCCACCCATACCCTAAGTTTAATCAAGTAAGTATTTCGATGATGTAGCTGATGATTTATCATGCAGCTATAACCTGATTTCATGGGTGTACGTGCTGCTGTTAGCGAGTCTGCAGCTTTCATGGTTGATGGTGTGTTTTTGGGCCAGAACCCTCTCGCTCTCAGCCTGATGTCCTCAGCAAGCATGAAGAGGATGCGAGAGACAGACAGCGCCCCCCCCCCCCCCTCCTCCTCTTCCTCCCTTCCTGTCTCATCAGGAAGCTGGTCACGAACCCTGAAAGGGAGAGCGGGAGGGAGGGGGGGAAAAAAAGAACGCCGAGCGTCTAAAAGTGCAACGTCGGGGAAAGATTCATATCGGCGTAATAACGTCTGGGTGGTATCTTTCATGTGAGCGTTGGCTCGCTCGCTCGCCTTAGCCGCTCGCCAACCTGTCGAGGCGAGGAGAAAAAGAGAGGACGGACACGCAGACAATTAGGGGCGGTGCGGAGAGGCCCGTGCCGGAGCTTGAAAGAGTGGAGGGCGGGGCTCAGGCTGGCGAGGCCTCTTTGTGCCTCATACAGGGGAACAAAGTCACCTTCCCGAAGTTGAAAACTTCAGTGTAGCGGGGTTCTCCCTGGCTCTTCTCCCTGCTGACTGTGACGGCTAAATACTTTTATGGTCCCATATAAAGCTGTCACACATGTCGTGTGCGCGCGCACACACACACACACACACACACACACACACACACACACACACACACACACACACAAGCAGATTCCATTTTTACACAGTCAATCCATTCCAATCAACCCGCTACAGTACCTCTCCTAAGGAGATTGTGCTTCCTGCCCAGTACATGGAGGTGGGGGTGGGGGAGGCGGGGGAGGCAGCAGGGTAGAGGCAGAAAGGCTAGGATGATGGAGGTGAATGCAGCAGGGCAGAGGTGGCAGGTAGAGGCAGCAAGGTGGGTGTATTTGCAGCAGGGCAGGTAGAGGCAGAAAGGCAAGGGTGGTGGATGTATATGCAGCAGGGCAGAAGAGGGAGGTGGAGGCAGAGAGCGTTAGTGTTAATCTGCTGTGGTCCACCCGAGTAGAGTCCAGGCCCTGCGGTCTGCTGTCCAATCTCTGGCTCTTTGAAGCTCTCCATAATCCATTTACATGGAGCGGAGGAAGTGCAGCTCTAGTACGCGTGGGGGTGGGGGCCGGTTGGGGGCGGTTGGGCTGCTGGGTACTGTGTAGGCCTACCTTCCTGCCCCTTAGGCAGGCTACACACTCACACACACACACACACACACACACACTTACTAACTCACTGTGGTGTGCTATGGGTGATTATCCACCCCCAGAGTTCTGGCTCTGCCCAAGGCCTGTCGGGTCCAGTTCAGACAGCTGGGGACTGCCCCGGGACCCCTCGACAGCAAGTGAGCACACACACACACACACACACACACACACACACACACACACACACACACTCTATCTCTCACACACTGGCGCTCCTTTCATCTCGGCCTCTGTCAGTCCCAGTGTTGAAGCAGTGGAATGGGATTGTGAGTAGCTGAGCGCTCAGGGGCCCTCACTACTATCCAGCTCCCCCAGTCTGAAGGTTGCTGCGTGATGCCACGCTCTGCCAGCCCACAGCTAGCCTGTGGACCAGACAGACACCACTGCCTCTCCCCCTCTCTCTCTCTCTTTGTCTCTCTCTATATCTCTATCTCTCGCTCTCTCCTTCTCTCTCTCTCTTACCCTGCCTCACTCTGTTTGCAGCCTTAAAGCTTTTTACCTGTTGTCTCATCAAAATGTTGTCGGACACATTATTGATTTTATGTGTCTATCACACATTTTCCTTTTGAACCATCTCCACTCCATGCTTCTGTGACTACGATGCACATACACACAGCCTCACCAATATCTTGGCTGCAGTACTGAGGCCTGTCGAGCATAGTGGGCAGAGGACGCAGTGAGGGCACAGCCCCTGGTCATCAGAGGACAGTTGGGGCAGAGGCCGGGGCAATAGGGCCGGGGCTGGAGCGCTGGCTGGCTGGCTGGCTGGCTGACTGACTGGAGAGAGAGCTCGGATCAGCTTGGAATCAGGATCCCCCAGCATCACATGCTAATCCGTCTGTATTTAAACCATCTCAAATCATCCCTGGCCAAATCCCTTCAAGATCTGCCCGTCTTGATTGGATGGCATTAAGGGATCACTGGGACAGAACAATACATCGTCTAGCAGAGAAGAGAGGGAGATATGGGGGGAGGAGAGGAGGACACTGAGGAAAGAAATATTACCAGGGAGGTGGGGGGTGAGGGGAGCGTTGCGCCAGTAGAGGACAGAGGAGGTTGGATTAGGTGAGTGAGTGAGTAGAGGGAGGAGGACTGGGATCTCTGTACGACAGCTGTCTCTCGTAGGTTTACACCATGTTTAGTCAGTGGAGAACATGGATCACTTTAATGTTCTGTGGGGTTTGTTTTTTTTGGCCTCAGATTGTTTCTCTCTCTCTCTCTCTTTCTCTCGCCCCCGTCCCCTCCTCCTCTCCCCCGCTTCCTGCTGTTAGCTAGCAACATCATCTGTTTGTCAAAGCTGGCACGGGGAAATACAAACTCACACGAGATACATTTTCAGCGCATCTGTATATATTTCCCTCCAGTTTATTTATCCAGGGTTTAATCCCCTCTTAATGCCGTGGTGTTGTGTAATGCTACAGTGCTGGCTGGAGCTGACAGAGAGAGCAGGTTCCCTCTGCAGACTGGAGCTGTGCTGGGCAGTGCTGCTCTCTCTGGTAGAGGAGGGGAGGACAGTCAGAGAAAGGGTCGCTCTCTCCTCCTCCTCCTCCTCTTCCTCCTCCTCCTGCTCCTTAACGAGCCAGCGGCTGTGTCTGGCCATACCTGAGAAGTGTGTCTTTTTTTACTGAGAGTGTGTTTTTGCACACTGTGTGGTGTGTTTTTGTACTAGTTTAATAGTGTGTATCAGGCTGTGTGTCGGGGATATTGATGAGCCGTCTGCAGAGCTCCAAGGCTGCCCGGCCCGACCCGATGAGAGCTCCTAATAAGCCTCATACATCCTGCGGGCAGTGCCAGGGCCCACCAGCCTGCCTGCAACCCTGCCTCCCTGTCTCAGCGCACCACTGCCGCCATCTAATAACTCCACACCCACAAAGTTTGTCACTCTTTAGTCCCAGCTCGACCAGGCAGGGCATTATGTGCTCCCAGTCTCTCGTGATGGGATGCAGCGAGGCTCCTGATTGGCCCGTCAGGTGGTGGGGGGAGGAGCAGCAGCCACCCAGTTGGACCCGATCTGCCGGCGTCTATGCTAATGAGCTAATGGCGGCGAGGAGGGTTTAGGGCGGCTAACAGCTGCTAGCACTAGCTGGTGTTCACTGACATGTCAGGGAGAGAGAGGGGAAAGAGGGAGAAGGTAATAGATGCAATGAAGAGGCTTTGTCAGAGTGCAGGGAAGGTTTCACCACTGAGAGGAGAGGGGGGTTGAGGGAGACTGTCTTGCAGGGGGTTGCGTTGTTCGTCTACTGGGAGAGGAAAAAATGCAAAGTTGGGTGGAGGCGGAGTTGGAGATTATACAGGGTTTGAGACGTTCAAAGAAGAGAAAAAGAAAATTGCCTTTTTGAAAAGTGTTGCCTGATTCGAAAGGGGACAAACGCACTCACACTCCACCGTCTTCCACAAAGAATTTTTGTTTTCCCTCCCTCAGATTGAAAACGTTGTGAGACATCTTGTTGTTGTCTCCTTCCTGTTGGGAATGATGGATTCGCGGTCCGCCTGTGTGCAGACACCGAGAGCGTGGCACAGACGTCCTGCTGACACTGGGCTGCACCTCACGCTGGGGTTTGCGGAATTTGAACATTTTTTTAAACTACCCTACCCTCTTTTCCTTTTTCTCTCTCTCCCTCCTTCCCTCTCCCCAACCCTCTCGCTCTCTGGAGTCTGGTGAGTCCTTGATAAGTCATCTTGGCAGTGTAGAGGGAGTAATCGTTTTTCTCCAGATGTTCGGTTTTGGGAGGGACCCAGCGAGGAAAAGGAGGACGGAGCAGAGGAAAACCAGCTGCCACATGCGGTCCCACCCCTGAGTTACTTCATGTGAAGTCATCCACCCCTCCTCCGGCCCCTCATAACCTCCCGTACACATTTCATTCTCTGCTTCTCCAGTCCCAGGGGTGTGTTCCCTCCCTCCCTCCCTCCCTCCCTCCAGACGGGGCAGTGTTTACCCTGGTGGTAATGGGAGCGGTTGAAGAGACCCTGACCCAACCTCCTCCCTGCCTCTCTCTGCCTCACTCAGGCTCGGCCAGCCTCTCTCTGCCTCACTCAGGCTCGGCCAGCCTCTCTCTACCTCACTCAGGCTCGGCCAGCCTCTCTCTGCCTCACTCAGGCTCGGCCAGCCTCTCTCTGCCTCACTCAGGCTCGACCAGCCTCTCTCTGCCTCTCTCTGCCTCACTCAGGCTCGACCAGCCTCTCTCTGCCTCACTCAGGCTCGGCCAGCCTCTGTCCTCCCTCAGTCTTTTTCCATCCATCCATCCCTCCACCCTCTCTCTGCATCCCCGAGCTGTATCCCAGCCTTCCCCCGCCTGCCCTTCTCTTATTCTGATTGGCAGACAGGCCATGAAGAGCGGCGCGGAGCAGCCTGGTGTCGACCCCCAGAGGAACACTGCTTGTTTTTCCCTCTTTCTCTTTACTCACTGTCTCACTTTCTCTACCACTCACTCCCACTTAACTGGCGTTTTGCTTCCCGCTCCTACCCTCCTCCCTCTTTCTCACTCTCTCCCTCTTTCTCCCTCTCCCTCTGTCTCTGTCTTTTTTTACTCTGTTATGCATCAGAAAGGCAGGGCCTTCTGCCAGACATGAGCAAAACGCTCCAGCAGCAGTAGACATGAGCAAACGATCCCACCACAGCCCAGGCGCCTTTTCTGTTTATCTAGGAGTGAGGAGGGCTGGGGAGAGAGAGGTAGGGGGAGACGGCGGGGGAGGGAGGGAGGGGGGGGGGGTTAGGTTGGAGAAGGAGGGGGAGGAAGAGGGGGTAGGTTGGGGGGAGAGGGCAGGAAGGAGACAGAGGGGAGGGTGTGGCTCCAATAACACGATTCCACATCTGTTGCTCAAAACAGCGGTCCACACGCATCATCAGCAGACCACCCTAATGTTTATTTGCAGAGGAATAGAAGGCTGGTCCTGTTTCCTACTAGTGGATCTTAACAGGCCTTGCAGTGGAACACGGTGTGCTCCAATATTACAGGGTTGGTTCTTTCACCTCTCTGTGTCGGTCTCTGTCACTGTTTATGTATGACTGAGACTGTGTGTGTGTGACGAGCTTGATGACCTCATCTGTAGGTCTGTCATGTAGACATGGGTATGGTTCTCTTCTCGCTGAGTTTCTATCTCTCTCACACACACACACACACACACACACACACACACACACACACACACACACACACACACACACACACACACCGTCTGCCCCCCATGCTCCTAACCCCCCCTGATAGCTTTTACCGCTCTGC
>JAVQJY010356128.1:0-10100 GCA_036025375.1 Retropinna semoni | reverse complement strand
GAGATATGGCTTAAAGAAAAATAAACATTGTTATACTGTAGCACAGTGTGATGATAACATCAGGCCACTGATTTACCACAATTTACCCAGAGACTACAGATGGAAATTAGCTAATAGGTTAACTGGCACATTTACATTGCAGGGAAAACTGAAATGTTGATTAACGTGGGCACAGTTCCTGATAAATAATTAATCATAAAATATGACGTTATGCTATCTTATCTCCATCGCTCTCTAATCTCTCTTATTCCAGCTGATAAGCGTCAGCTGTTTCATAAATAGATCTGTCACTGCGTGGCTGGAGGCGGCAACATTATATAACCTCAGCATCAGAGAGTCTGAAACAAGCCTTTGACTGAATACTAATTACAGCTGTCATTTAGACTTATAAAAGCACTATTAACCATGATTGTCAGAAATGGTTCGGAGCAGGATTAGGCAGAAATATGAACCAAAGCACACATATGGCGTGGATCACTAACATATCACTGAGGCATTCCATTGCCAACGTTGACATAGTTCAAGCCTGGAGCATATTCTGTGTGCTTCCCCCCTGAGCCGTCCAATTTAATCACACCCTTATCTATTTTAGTAGGGCTGTGTGTATGTCTGTGCAGAGGGAATTGCCACAGTTTTCACTCTGCTTAGCTAGGTCTTTTGAATAGCCCCTTATATCTTGTATTTGTCCCCAGCATTAACGTTAGCCACTGAACTGGATTGCCTACATTGTAAATTCAGGCTTCCCGTCATCTTCATCAGAGACACATTGCGTCTTGGGTATATTTTCCTTGAAATGAAATATGATATGATCTGGTACTGCAATGGGGCTGGAAAGAAAAGAACTGATGTAATTTGGATCCCAATCTGGAAATAGTCCAAATTTATGAAATAAAGATACCTATTGAAGCATACTGAAGTGAAAGTCAAAAGAGAAATGAGGAAAGAGAGTTTGAATGACAGGCATAAAAGACAAAAGAGACGATTTAAACATTTTCTGAGGTACGCAGAGAGATGTGCCAGAACTTATTCTCACACCGGAAGATCCGCAAACCAGAGGAAATGTAGCTACTCCCTCTAATCCATATTTTATGAATAACTGAACCTGTCTCAAGAGAGTACCTACTGTAATACCATGTACTGTAAACATCCCTTAGATATATTGCTTTGATTGAAGACCACTGAAGTAAATAATGTTTCTTCGTCTTATTTGTAATTACAGATGACAGCTTTGCCCACATGCGATTGGTTTCTAGGTTGTCAATGCGTGGTTTGTGCCAGATAGGCTTAGGTTCGACCTCTGCTTTCCCCCGATGCTGGAAAATCTCTCACGGTCATGCCCAGTGGTCTCCGCGGGCGACAGCCCCACAGGAAGCTCCTGTCAGCTGCCTCATGAGCAGAGCAAGCAGGGCAGGAAACAAACGTAAATCCCTCCTCATTTCCTCTCAGCTCTGTTCCAGCCTACCAGCCAACCAACTGCCAATTCCCTAGCCACACGCTATCAATATACACTAATTATAGGAATTAGCCATGAGCTGCTGGACACTGACATTAGACAGGTCAACAAGATGTTTGTTCACCATGCAGCGGGACATAGTGAAAATGGTAGGAGATGAGAGGAGTGTGTATCAGATCTGAATTGAATTATCTCTGGCTGTAAAAAGTATTATAAAACGTTCAGAGGGTTTTTGTAGAGAATAGTCATACTATAACTCTGTAAGCCTTTGCACAGTAAATTGGAGTGGGAGTGCAGGCCCTGTACATTTATATGTTCCCAAGGGCCCCGTAAAAGAACATTTTCCATGATCACATATTTGTCTTGTCTGTACCGCTCAGCCCTAACAAAGGAAGGAAACAAGCAGAAAATGGCACTGAAGTGGAACAATAGCAAATACTTTATCCAAGTTAAGGTTATAAAGAAGTCATTATTGAAATAGTAATACAGATTTTGCAAGTTTGTCTGGGTCATCTATTATTCACCTACCAACGTACTAAACTATGTACATAAAAATGTCTATAACATTTTTATATTCAGGGCCGTTATGCAAGTATACTGTCCAGCCCAGCTTCTAAACCTCTATGTAACACATCTTGAACAAAACAAACTTTTTATAAGCTGTCCACCTCAGGTTTTCATGACAAGAGTCTGTTGGTCAACTGTGTCCCCTCCATAATCTTCAGTTTGTGGAAGAAGTAAAAGTGAGGTGCTAAAAACAACGACTGTAAACAAAACTCTCAAATTTCTCTTGCTCTCAGTGCTCTGAGTCTGTCAGTAGGAGGTGAGACTGCTGCCCTGAAGCTATGGAGAGGGTGTGTTTGGAAGATAAAAGGCTAACCGCCCAACCTGTGAAGCTCCAGCTGTCCAGCTTCTCCTGTCGGATGTCAAACTTTGAGATTGGCGAGCTGCAGAGCAACCTGCTTCCTTAGCTTGCTAGTCGTCCTGACAGCTTCCCTAGCTTTTCTACTTCTGTCTGTGAGCTGAGCTCCTATCCAATATCCACATGAACCCTTGTTATCCATCTGGACTTGATTTGTTGAGACCCAGGCCCCTCTCAGTCCCCTTCCTCCTCCAACAAGTTGCAATACATATACCTCCTTGGCAGTGACCAGCATTACTCCATCCCTCTCTCTCTCTCTCTCCCTTCCTCTCACTCACATGCTCCTACTCACATCATAAATATTGCAAGCATTTGCCAGCCAAGGCCAGACGTAGTCAGGATATTGCCCCTGCTTTTAGCACCACAAGGACTTCCGCCCCGGTTCTTTGAAAAAGCAGCAAAGGAGACAAGAAACGAGGGTGTAATTACCAGCCTGGAATGTGCCGCGCATTGCAATTAATGGCGGCCCTCATCTGAAAGCCGGCATTGTCAGAGTGGGGATGACTCTTCTCAGCCATTGTTATAAGCCTGATTGAGGTGTCTTTCAGAGTGAGAGACGAGCTGCAGTAACATCTCCGTGCTGAATATCCCACCACATCGAGAGCGCCACCGGTTCTAATGAGTGGGGGGGACAGGTTTAACAGGGAATGTTCTGACAGAGGTGGTACTCAAAAGACAGCGGGAAGATATTTCTTTTTCACTGCTCAGTCTTTGTAGGATTGAAAATGAATACTGTGCAATCATCTTTTCTGACACAGCCACGGTGTCATTATATTTTGACATACCTTAATTGGAACGAATCATATATTGAAAAAATAGAGTTAGAGCCCTGTTTCGTCGCCATTTTCCATTTGCAGACACCAGTTGTCAGATCTTTGACTTGTGGTCTCCACAGAAACCCAGAGCGGCCACATCAAAGTGACTATTTGTATGTAGACAATGGCGTGGGTGCAGTAGCAGCAGGTATGACTTGATCTACTTTAATGGAAAGACCACGATTGGTTATGATTTATAATCACCTATAGAATAACCCTTGCTGCACACAGCCCAGACCAGCCAGTCATAGAGAAAATAAGTTGCTACCTTTACATAGCATGATCTGCATTTCATAGGGTTTAGCATGGTCTGGGTGAATTGCCATAGCAAATGCTTTTCCCTTACAGAGTAGGCCTTGAGCTTGGTGCTTAATCCACTGTGTAGTCTACTGTGTAGTTTGGGTGGCGTCTGTGAACTGTTGCTGAACCCATTCTCCTGATCCTTTTACTGTGGGTGGATTTACTGTGTAATGCCCCTCGATATGGTATGAACAGTGATAGGACCCAGATGGATGAAGCCATTACTGTTGCATGTAGAATGAAAAATCATTCTTTTGGATCAGTGTATAGTCAGTTTTAGTCAGTTGGCACATGTTGCCATGTTTGAGAGTGTCTGGCGAGTATCAATTCCCTCGACCATCTTTCTTTGCTATCGGCCTCTTTGTTGGTGTGTGTGTGTGTGTGTGTGAAAAGAGAGTGCAATATTTGAACCTCTGCACCCCCAATGGTGCCTTTTCTTTCAGAGCACGCAAGTCAATAGTGGAATAGGAAGCAGTGAGTCAGGAAACTCAGTCGACAACAACACAGCGCTGTCAGAAACCACTGGGGTTGAAAACAACGCTGTGGCAGCTTTTAGTAGGCCAGCCAGTCTGCACTGCACCACCTTACATAATTGGGTTGGATATCTTTAATTTTGGGTTTTAACAAAATAATATAGCTTTGTTGCCACAATATGAAGTGCTGTAGATTTCAATAAGCGGGATCTTAATAAGTGGTCTGACGGGAAATGAGTACGTGAGACAGGTCAATGTTGAAATCAAAGACTACCTCCAGAGAAACAGTCCAGCTTGTCACTTCTCCAGACAGACGTTTCCCCAGATTTACTCAGTATGCCCTCACGAAGACTTCAAAGGGACTTCAGGACGACCCTGTGTGTAACACACTAGCAGATAGCAGGAGAAGTGTTTGGCTCTTCCAGGGAGGCGTCTGTCCCGCGCTGAGAGGTGCAGCAAGCTGACAGGGAAGAAGCTGACTTTAAAGCCGGCTGTGTACGACTCTGCTCTGTCGAGTGGCTCTGTCGAGTGCTGAGAGAGCAAGGCTTGGGGAGACAGGGACATGTCGAACAGGCCGACTACAGCAATCTTCAAAGGAAGGATTTGAATGGAGACATACATATTTAGAATGCAGACTTTTCACCGCCTGCTACCTTGCCGTGAGCATGCTGGTTTCATTTCCTTGGTGTGTGACAACATGAGTATGCCCGGATTTTTTTATTTGAACTCTAATAGAGACTTATTTTCCCTAGCGTTTGTTAGAATTGATTTTCACTCATTGTAAAATATGGAACATGTTCTGTCACTCCTAGCTTCTGTTGTGTTACGTAGAGACCTCCAGGTCTCGAGAAATAGCATTAAGATGTTGTCAGACAACAGGATCATGGTTTGCCCCTCTCACTGAGCCATGAAGAACAGTGTGGAAGCGGTAGCTAAGCTAGCTGCTGCTAGCGGCAATGCTAGACATTCAATCTTGCAACATGACTGCTGGCTGACAGGCAGAGTTCCTCTTTGGAAATTGAAAGCGAAGCCTCCAATTAATCACATTAAGCTACTGTCTGGATTTGCCAAGACAACGAGATCTTATGCCAGCTTCATTCTGGTGGTGCTGTAATTAAATTATGATGCCAAATAGTGGGCTTTTTAAGTTTTGTCGATTAGAGAAGCTCAAGAGCCCCGTGTGATTCCACTGAAGTAGAAGCAATCCTGATTAGAAAGCGTTTAGAAACCAAGCCGTCTTTTGTGGATTCTTTTGTTATCAGTAAAGACATTGTCATTGTCTTCTGCAGAAGGACATTGAAATAATGCTATTTTTATTGTCTATTATTTCAATTATTTATGATTATCACCCAATGGTGTAGCAGGTAGTTGATTTAGGTGACATTGTTTCAAAATAGGAATAATAGATAATAATAATAGAGTTTCGAAGGTATTGGAGTTTATCCTTTGAAAGTGTCACGGTACATGCTTTGCTAATGTTTTCAACATGAAGATCAATGTCAACCACATGATTGCAGCCCATAGTTCCATCACATCACATCTTTATGCGCACCTCGCTTTGAAAGAATATGCGAGCCCTTGTGTTTGACATCTGCGGGGGAAAAAACAAACATGATTCATTGTATGTCTGCATCGACATCATGCCGGAGTACAGGACCTATATTGATCGATGCTGTCTGCTTATCTCACCCACCAGCTTCTTACACATCAGGTAATGTGTTGGATCTCCTACTCAATGGCAAACCAGCGTCTCCCTGCCACTGCCCCTATGAGCAGCTTGTGTTCTGCAGTTAGTTGTTGAAACATGTAAGAGCCCTGCTGATGGAGGAGATAAGCATTATAAAGAGGCTGTGTGAACACAGCTGGAGGCTGCAGGCTCCCCATTTGTACAGCACTGTCTGGAATGGAAAACACACACACACACGCACACAAACACACACACACAAACACACAGTGTAATTGCTGAGTTGAATGATGTAATCAGGGAGAAAACTAGCTGTGCTTATTATGGATGAACAAAACAACCTCGCACGGATGGAACAAGAGTCTTCAAACCCCTCCAACTTGAACTATTAATGAGGCTCTCCAGGAACACTCATTGTGATGGTGTCATTTCTCCAGGGAAATTACACTAACAAACACACTGAAATGTGTCACTGTGGCGCTACCCAAATGGTCACGCCAAAGTGCTTAGCTTCCGATTAATAGAGCAGTTAAGCCGTTCAATCCACAGATTCCACCGATTTTGCATTCTAATAATCCCTTGTGTACAGCGTTCTAACATTCTGACCGACATCCCCGATCCCCTAGCCTCTGGTCTTTGTGGCCTTCTGCATGTCACTGAAGGTCGGCTCTGTCCATTTTCGTCCCTCTAGACCTGCGTGGCTTGGCTGTAAAGGGCTAGTTGTGGCATGTGGTGGAGCCTCAGATTAATATAATGTGAATAGCCGTCTGAAGGCCCATTACAGAACTCATTAACCTGACAGCTGCCTCTAGAACAACATTGCTCCCTCACACAACCACAGTTTACACAGGCCTTGTCCACACGTGTACAGAGTTAAATGATTCGATTTGTCAATCTTTAATTATCTCTCTGCTACATTATCTACTGTACTCTTCTAGGCGTAGGGGGTGAAAAGAGATTATATGCCTTGGGAACATTATGGATTTTGCATTTAAAATATGTAGTTAAAACAATACATCTCCCAGCGTAGACAGTCACCTCAGCGTTAGTTTAGCTCCAGCCAGTTTTCATCACTGTGAGTTCACATGGCCCCTATTCACCCATAAGGCCATGGGGGAGATAAGTACTACTTATCATATTCAGTGGCGTTTGAACCCAGCAATTATACGGGGCTAAAACCGCTGGTTTCTACACAGCTAGTGGGAGTGCTAGTGTTAGACTCTAACAAAGCAATTTTTGGCAGGCTGGCCCCGGGGCGTCCTATCACTTCAGTAGCAATCACAAAATACCCACTGAGATCGGCAGGCCTGCACACTTTGTGGTTCTCACAGGGACCTGCCTTCCATAAAGTCATACTGCTCGCTCTGCAATTGTACTGACAGGCAAGGAGGCTGGGTGGTAGACAGACAGGCAGACAGAATCCAGAAAACACACACACACACACACATATGGACGCACGCACAAGACACACATATGGACTCTCGCAAGAACATACACACACACACATACGCACACTGTACCTCCTTACATTTTGTCCTATTTTTTTTGGACACGACTGTGACTCTTGGCTTGCCCAGAGTTTAGTTATACACCGCTTGCCATTCCATTCCATTCAACACCAATTTCTAACAGCTTTTTCACCTCTCAAAATCGACAGTGTTAATGTTTTTTTTCTTTTTCTTTTTGGACGAAGACTGTTTTTTTTCTTCTCTTTTTTTGACTATGGAATCTGCAGACAAGTTCTACATGTATGTGCTGTCACTGCAGGCAGACAAGGCTAAAAGGAGACTGGGGGCAATGGGAGCTTCTTTGTGCTGGGGGCTGAGACAGGCTGGCTACCAGGCGGTAAACACTGCCAACACTCCGACAGCTAAGTGCCCCAATAGTGACGGAAATCTTTTTGGGAAAAAAACCCCACTGGAGTACATAGATCCCCTTGGGGCACAGATTAAATTTAATTAGTGTATCAAATCAGTCTTTGTTTCAACATGTTTTATGTCATTTGTATGTTAGTTGAATTGCCGCCTTGAGGGACAAAAAGTCAGTTGTTAAGATTGTCAAAGGTTGAAGATGAAGATATATCTATCTTTCAGCATTGCTGATTGGAACCCTTTTTTGACAAGGTGACAAATTACATAGCTACCGCCAATAGTAGTGATGTCTACACATCCTCTAGTTGTTTCAGGGTCATGGTGACATTTGACCCCCTCTTGTCACCTTACAATCGCACCCTCTACCTCATTATGTCCTTCAGAAGGGGTGCATCCTTGACAGGCTGTGCCCTGGAGAAAACAGCTTTTCCTCCAGTGTGTCCCCAGTGAACTAACGTACTCCTGGCTGCACACTCCTGGCTGTCACACCGAGTAAGTTAATGCACCTGTGTCTACTGTTCGTGTGTGTGTGTGTGTGTGTGTGTGTGTGTAACAATTGTTGGAAGGACTCCGGAGGGTATAGCAGGGAGTATACGTAAAGAACAACCTGAGGCTCTGTGTTTTGACTTCGTAAATGGCACAGGAATGTGAGCCGTTTGGGATCCATTATCGGCAGAAGGAAGGTTAGGGCTACGTTTGTTTTTGTGTGACTGGCGGGTGAGTCGCTGTGTTAGTTATGAAATAGCACAACCTGTTACATTTAATGCTTTTTAAATTACCTTGAGGTCATTGTACACCTCATTAACTTTTGTGAGGGAGGAATCCACAGACAGCTAATAGACACAGGCCGAGAAACAGACCATCTAGTAATGGCGTCCGTTTTATGAAGCTAGTCATGATGCCATAAAAGGACATTGAAAGCGATATATATATATATTTTTTTATTGATATTACATTATGTATATTGATAACTTACCAGAAAATTCTGCACCTGCTAAACGGCTCTAAGCTCCATTCAGATTCCAGCTGATGTGAGGAACAGATCCGGTGCATATGGAGGATGGCTTATGGCTGGTTAATGGGTTGGGAGTCAGGCCCTGTGTTGCTCTGGTCACCAAGGTGGAGTGTGAGGGATGGGAATGCTCAGGAAGGGTTCTTCTAACACACACAGGTGTTTAGAGAAGGAAGGGGTCGGTCGTCAGGAGCGTAATCCCTTCAACTGGTAATCAGCCTCTGGAGGCTTTTGTCTCACTCCCTCGGAATGTGAGTGGAATACAATGAGGTGCTATCTACACTGAAAAAGGGTGATGGTAATGGCAGTCAAACTTTTATACAGCCGTTTGAATATTAAGCCTTGGCCTGAAGGAGAAGGGGTACTTAAAACTCTATATCCTGGTTTTTATTAGTGGAGAGAGAAAAGGGGAGGGGCAGATGGATGGGGCCAGTGGACACTTGGACATGATTGGTTGGATTTCAAGCATTCAATGCCATGCCTAATGCAGTTCAGATGATTAATTTCCCTCCATTTTCAAATTCATTAACCAGCTACTTCCACACAACATCAATTACTCACCTGTACGAGGCGTACTGGAAAATTTATGAACGTTTGCGTGTGTGTCAGGCAAACCCATATTAAACTCTCTACACTGTGGTTACTGGATTGTATTATATTGTTAGGATGCATATTAGAAGTTATTGCTAGCTTGTACTAGAAAGACCCACGAATCTATGGCAGCTAAGGCCTTGGCTTTGACTTGGCAGTCCTGACACTAAACTGCTGCCAGCATTTCCCCCTGACAGCATAAACACAGTCAGGACCAGCGCAGTGATCCATGGTTTTTTAATGCCTGCATTATGCGCCACGGAAATATTGAACTTAAATCTTGGCTCTGTGGGTAATAGGAGTAAAAAAGGAAAGCCTTGCCTCCATTTTGAGTTATTGGGTACATATAGTGTTTTCACTCCGGGACATCAAACTGCTCTCTGGCTAACAGCGTTGATTGAAAGGTTGTAAAGCTGGTTGGATGGGGGGGAGGGGCGCTTTGGGCCGGCGCCATTTAATTCAGTCTTCTGGATCCAGTCTGGGAGGTGAGCTGGCCGGTTCTGGAGTGAGGAGCCCACGTCTGCTTCAGAGGGGAGCGGGAAGCCAAGTGGTCTGTGGTTTAGATTGTTACCTGTTACTTTAAACACAGAAATAAACATTGAATGATTTGCTTAATGTTGTTTTGCGAGAAGCAGACCCTGAGGAGCGCTTCCGGTGCTAAGCCGTTAATGAGAGTATAGTGTTACCTCTGATTGCAGTTTAATTTGACAAGATTTGAAGTACAGTACGCTATACATACAGTATACTATACATTCTGAAGGTAATGTAAATCATCCACTGCACTGTTCTACACTGCACTGTACATACTGTATACTATACATTCTGTAGAGAATCTAAATCACCCACTGCACTACTGTACACTATACATACTATAATATATTTAAACTGTTATCATAGCCATAGTCATAACCTGTTCATAGCCTACACATACTGGTAACAATAAATAGACATAGATATAGAAATGCACAGAAATTTATAT
>JAVQJY010353833.1:0-13787 GCA_036025375.1 Retropinna semoni | reverse complement strand
TGTGTGTGTGTGTGTGTGTGTGTGTGTGTGTGTGTGTGTGTGTGTGTGTGTGTGTGTGTGTGTGTGTGTGTGTGGTGATGTGCGTGGATGGTTTGTGAGTGCTACGTGTTCGCGTGTGTGGTGTGTGAGTGTGTGTGTGCCTGTATTAGTGTGTGTGTGTGTGAGTGTGTGTGCCTGTATTAGTGTGTGTGTGTGTATGAGTTTGTGTGCCTGTATTAGTGTGTGTGTGTGTGTGTGTGAGAGAGAGAGAGTAAGCTGTCAGATTGAGGAAATTCCATTGTTTACGCCTCTTCCCTCGTTGTTTCAGAAGTATGTCAGCGCATTGAGAGAACAGCTTTATGATCTAATGAATTATGTATAGACTGCATTAACACTTTTATTTCCCGGTTTATTGATGCTGCATACATTTATGTGCTTGATGTAAAGCCTGTCATATTATCATTTCCTGTATGTGTGTGTGTGTGTTTCTGTTTGTAAGTATGCGTGTGTGCGTGGGCGCGTGGGCGCGTGCGTGCATGAGTGTGTGTGCGTGTGTGCGTGTGTGTGTGTGTGTGTGTGTGTGTGTGGATAGATGCTGACAGAACACTGTGGTGGGCCTAAGTCAAGGTAAGCCTCCCCAGTTCATCCAGACTGGAGTTATAAGTGACCCCCGAGATGAGAGAGTCTCGTGGCTCACCCTTCCCACAGACTGACTGGTCCATCCTGCAACCATGTTAACACATGCAAAACAGCCTCTCTGTTCAATGTGAAGGAGTCAGTGAAGAATTGGCTCAACAACAGTCGACGAAAAAATCGAACGCGTTGTTGTTTTTAAATCCATCAAGTAGACTTTATGTACACTGACTGTAATGTACATAGACATGTGGATATATTTTTATCGGGACTACGCGATAAAAATATCGCCCCATCTTATCTCATCTTTATCTTGTAAATACTTTTATTTATTTTATTTTATTCCTGTTTTACTCTGTACTGCACCGTTTGGTGATGGCTTAATCTCATTGTACCTGTGTATAATGACAATAAAGGCATTCTAGTCTATTCTATTCTATTCTATTCAGTATGCCTACGGTGTTGAGGGTTAGATAAGATATGATGAGATAATCCTTTGTTCGTGCCGCAATGGGAAAATTCACATTGTTACAGCGGCAAAGTGTTAGTGCAAAGAAGGAGCATAAAAAAGTTTTAGTGTAAAGTCAGAACATAAGTGAGATACGATAACATAAAGTGCACTAATTGCAATGAGTACACAGTATAAAGTAATACACAGTTTATGTGTGGAAGTCAAACCTGTCACTCAATCCAAACTGGCGAAATGGTTTACAGAATACATAATGTGTTTTGCGCAACATCTGAAATCCTGTGTAGAATTCTCCAAAAACAGCAGATGAACATGGAACAGACCGTTTGGCTTCTTCCTGTCGTCTCTGTCTCTCCGACATCCTTCATCACACACACACACACACACACACACACACACACACACACACACACACACATTGATGTTTACCGTTTCCTCTGAAAATCCACCCAGCAGCCGGGATTAGACCAGACGACCAGGACAAGATGAGTGCAGGACCCCCGAGTGTACTAACAATTTAGATGGATTACAGATTACGGGGGTGTAATCTCTGCTCATTGTGTTGGGTGATTAGGGTCAGACCTCGGTATGATTTACGACTAAATCTAAATCACTCGGCATGATTCACGACGGAATCGGAATCACCCTGTATGATTCACGACTAAACCTGAATCACTCGGTATTATTCACGACGGAATCTGAATCACTCGGTATTATTTACAACTGAATCTGAATCACTCAGTAGGATTCATGACTGAATGTGAATCGCTTGGCATGATTCACAAATGAATCTGAATCCCTCTGAGCAAGGGTCCTGTGCTACTGGTGGAATGTAAAAATACGAAGCTACAAATCCATAAGTGCATCACATTAGAAGCAGAGGACTGAGACCAATTGAAGAGGATTTGCGCCCGACTGGTTTGAAGTCATATGCGGTTTAGTGTGATTTTGTGATGCTTTCTATAGTTTGATGGATTCGGAGAGGGGATTTAGGCAACCACAAAGAGAATCCTGAAAGTACAAACCTTTCCATTAGGGTCAGAAATCGGTCAACAGAATTCCTAACACAATAAAAAAGGATCACGCTGAAACACATTTTAGCTGGCCAAGACGCCATCCAAAGACGTGCACTTTTGAACTTAGCTTCCACTTCCACTCTCTTCATTCATCTGTGGTTGCGAGGATTTAAAAGGACACAAAGTGACGTATTTCTACTCCTGCTTTCCTCTCCACAGCCAAGCTGACCTTTTAACTCTAATTGGTGCCAACCTTTTCGAACACACACTCTCCATTGATGTATAAAGAGAGGCTGGAGAAGCCTAGTCCCCTTTTTGATGATGAAACAGACGGCTTGGCTAAGTAGGTGCCAGAACCAGCAGCCTCGCGACATTAAAGGTAGCGATGACAACACCAGACTGGACTAGTCCATCAGTCACACATCCCGGAAAGGTCACAGTGTCCGTAAGATGGGGCCTTCCCAAAGGAGGCGGTAAGACTAAACAGCCAGAGGTGGTGAAGCACAGGTCCAGAAAGTTTTAAAACACTCTACCGCGGTATCGTTCGAACCGTACACTGAGCCGGCTGATTCCAACTCGATCTGCTAATCAGCCCAGTTCTTAGAGCAGCTCTGTGAAATGAGCTGGTTCAGTGCGTGGGATAGGAACATAATTATGAAATTAGGAGTGTTTTTTTCCTTTCTGAAACTAAACTTTTACCACCTCTGCAAATAACCTTGATTTCTATGGACGATTTGTTGACTTTGAGCAGAGTTTCTTTTACTATAGTTCAAATAGAACCAATGTAGATGTTATTGTTACGTGTACAATGCCGACACAATAACTGCCTGTTTATCACAAAAACATGGAAGAATGTAAATCTCGAGCGCCTTCAAATCCACAGTTTCCACATTCATAAAAACGGCATGTCGTGTGAACCCGAAGTGACGCCAAGTCACAACATTGTTCACACGCGCAATTTTCTCTACAACGTCTGCGTTGTTTGTTTATTTGTGTTTTCACACATAAGTGACCTTCCACGTGAGTAGGCCAGTGGCTGCATGTAGCCTGTTAGGCCAGCTCAGCTGCGTCTCCATCCACATGGAAAACACAGAGTCACTGGACCATGATCCCAATGCTAATCAGTTCAGCCTGGCTGCATCCAGATTTCAAACCTTGAGGCTACACCGAGCAGCATTATCTATCTATTTCTCTCTCTCTCTCTCTCTCTCTCTGCTATCTATCTGCTTTATCCATCTACCAGACTCATCCAAGATTGACCACCCTTCTGACAGCGCTTCAGAGATTACGGCGTTCCAAGGTTTAGTGCGGTGGCCCAAGGCGTTGGCGGACCAGGATGGAACGTTCAGGATCGTCCACTCATTATCTTACCCACACTGCACCAGGGCGGCAGTCATGTACGACATCGGGTTACGTCGCGTACCAGAGCACAAAAGCTTGAGGGGCTCGCGGAAAAGAAGATCCAGGAGACTAAAACAACACCGAGCGTTGGTCCCAAGTGGCATGTTGAGGTACAGGGAGTGACTCCGCTCCAGCCGCGAGTTTTTCACGGTGACACTCTGAAGAGAGTCGGTCGATTTCATCTTGTTTATGGGCAGTTCACGACACACTCTGCTGATCCACCAGAGCAAGCTTACATAACCCTGCCTAGCAACAAAAGTATCGAACAAATCCGCTTAATATCCGTGTTGGTGGAGGCGCTCTCTGGAGGGGGGGGGGGGTTAGAGCTAGGGTCTAATGCCGCCTTTCTGACACATGGCTTGGGCCCACATACAGATGTGTTGGCCAGTAATACACTGCGCATACTTAAGAGATTACCGAGCTGCTTGTGTCACTCCAAAGCCCCTGGGAGACAGAGGTTGCTATGTGCGCGGAGGACACAGGGACCAATCAATTGTCCGGGCTTCTCTGATTCCGTAGGGGTGAGAGTGATTCTAGTTCAGGTCTTTCTTTCTGTCTCTCTTTCCCTGTCCCGTCATGCCAGCCCCTCCATTTCTGCTCCCCTGTACTGATGTCTGAAGTCTGGCAGTCATGCATGCTGAAATGAGACAATACCGGACTCCCCCCTCAACGAGTCGCCTGCACGTTGTTTTGGAAAACATAGTCATTCCATGTCAATGCGCTTCCTGTGTCCTCATTACTGGTCAGAACAGTAACCTATAGATATGGTGCTGGTGAGAACAGTAACCTATAGATATGGTACTGGTGAGAACAGCAAGATGTAGATATGATACTAGTGAGAAGATGGAGGTGGGGGAGGCGGGGGTGAAGGGGTGGAGAGGGAGGAGGGGTTAGGTGGGGGAGGCTGGGGTGGAGAGGGAGGTGGGGTGAGGTGGGGGAGGCTGGGGTGGAGAGGGAGGTGGGGTGAGGTGGGGGAGGCGGGGAGCTGCTCACACTGATTCTCCTTCCATTATTCATTCCCAGCACCTTTCCCCAGCCTTCGCCCTGAGACTTTATAGGCATATAAATCCATCACTGTGACAGTATGGGAAGGTTCAGAGAGCCAGGTAGGTTTCCCCGACCTAATGTCTTATTTATCAGACCATCAGACACATCCCCAAGCAGCATCCACCCAGTGTGGGGAACAGATCTGCTGAAGGGGATGCAGAGACAAGTCACCAGACTCTAGTGCCACTCAGTCTTGTACTGAGTAGATAATGGCTGGCGTTGACATTCTACACCCAGGGAACACTCAGAGAGCGGAGGATGTGTTCACAGTGAGAGGCTGACTGGACGACTGCTTGCAGCCAGACTCGGGGTGTTGCGTGTGGGGAGATGAGGGCAGCTACCAGGGGGGGGGGGGGACTATGCATTACGACTGTACGGATACACTACAGGGACTGAACCCATCTGCTATGCACTCACCCGACCACCTGCACCCCCCCACCCCCCCCCCACCCCCATTCCTCTCTCCCTTTTCCTCTTTTTCTCTCTCACTGTCTCCCTCTCCCTCCCACAAAACACACTCTCTTACACACACTCTGTCACACACTCTCCCTCTCCTCCCCCCCCCTCTCTCTCTAAATCACTCTCCCTCTCTCTGCATGTGATAGCTTAACATCCAGCAACTGCAGGATTCCTTTGAGATTGACAGGAAGCCTTGTGAGAACTGTATGCATAATCCCGCCAAAGAATGCATCCTAACTGTACCTCAGATTGCCCCATTGTTCGGAGAGAATGAGACAGTGATGAGGTTTTAGATCGGGGCTTCACTTATTGTCTCACTCTCACTGTGCTGCGACTGAATGTGTTATTTCTATGGGTCAGTGACGTGCCTTGAATAATTCACTGACTGTGGGGTGATTTTTGAATAGCAAGGATTCTGGCGCCTGCCGTTCCAATCCGAAGCAATCAGTGTCGCAAGGGGGGACAACTCGGATTCATCATTGACTTGCGTACGGGTTAGTTACACCGATGGATGCTTGAATGAGATTTGACTGGCAGACATTGTCTGGGTCAATTTCACCACCGCTTCGTCTCCCCGCGTTTACTATTCACGCTGGAACAAACTTACATTCACAGGCTCGTGGCTCAGCAATTGTGTTTATCTAACGGTTCTGTGTCAACTGAAAACCGTTGCTTGGTGTTCTGCTGCTGGCTTATCGGGTGACACAGACTTCATATTGTATAAACTACATCACTATTACATATGTTTATCGGAATGTAACGTAAATATTGTTAAGGAGACGAGTTGACAACACAAGTTGACTCAACGACCCTGAAACATGTCTCTTATAGTCTCAGCGGCTATAAATATGCAGGCCACCTGCTCTCTGTTTCACGGAACGCTTAAGGCTCACGCATAATGCTTACAAGGCACTGATTTTCCACAATTGCTCTGAGACTTCTGTAGCCTGCAAACGATGCGACCAAAAGACCATGACTTTAAACTTTGACACTCGATAACGTTTGCGTCTTGTTAAAATATAGGTGGAAAATTTGTTTTGTATTTGGTGAGCACTGTAATAGATTACACTTATGCGTCTTCATTTTTACAAGGTTCACAATAAAAGTTGGGATGAACTTCATTTCTGTATGTTTTTAACGCACATCATGGCTTAATGCATTGTGATTAACAGTACTTTAAACGTCATTAACTAACCCGAAATACATAAAATAAACATAGGCTATAATATATAAATAGCCAGTAACACACTGTCTGAAAAATGGAGGACAAAACACTTATTATTCAGAGGGATAGAATCTGGAACCTTCAGATGAGCCGAGGTAGGCAAACCAGATTCTAGAAAAGAAAACACGTTGAGCGCAAACGCACAGACCCGTTGCTTTCACCTCCTCAGTTAAAATGTTCTGCGCCTCACTGTATAAAGTAGCAAAACCACCTCCCCAACCGGTGCTGAAGTGCCGAAATGAGTGCGGAGACAGCGGGGTTAGACTTTGGAAAGCTGCGCGACTCCAAAAAATGTGTAGGCTACTTTACCATCAAAAGCCTCTTATAATTAAACAACGGGTAGTCTTAAAGCACTTACCTCACTCATGATTTCAAAGTGTTATAGTATAGGCAACGTCTTCGGCTGTAGTACCTGGAGTTCTAGTCTCAGAGAAGCAGTCAGTCCTCGTGCCCACGGTGCTCGCTGCTGTTAGAGGGAGGTTTTTTATACTGCGAGATGTAACCCTTTCATGTCATCACATTTCTCTTAAACCAATGGGAATGGCTTTGACACATGTCTCCCTCAAGCCCACAACAACCTCCTCTACTCAGCTGAGAAGCACACAAACTATTTATTGTTCCAAGATTATTATTTTTTTCATTGATGTCGCTAGCACTGAACTGGGGGTTGGGGACCGTAGGGGAGTGTGGGAGTGAACTGTGACGAAATTCATCAACTGTACATGAATGTGAAAGAAGTCAGGCATAAAAAATGATTGTCTGACAGAACTGTGGTGAATTAGTTACTGAATTAGCAACTGAAGTGACTAAAAGTAAGGACAGCAACAATATTCGTGTCCCTGTTTTCACACTGTGAACATTGTTTCAAGTTATTCAATTCAAAAGGGAGTGCCACAAGCAGAGAGACAGATGGTGCTTTTCTTTATTCATGTCACTGAGGTATGTGGAAACAGCTCTTTGATTGGCCAGGACCCTGTCCAGTTTCTGTCAGTACTCCGTTTTCACTTGAGTCTCATAAATCCAGGAAGTCCACCAGCTGCAACTGCTCTAGACTACATTAAGTGTAGTTTGGGATCAATCTCATATTTTATACAAGAGCGGATAGGAGCTGAGGGTTCAGTATTCAACCATTAGCCAGATATCCAGCATCTTCTCTGTTTTCGAGAAGAAAAACAATAGACTTGCTGCAGTGCAGAATCCCTTGCAGGGCACTTAAGCCCCGCGTTGTAAAGAAATACATTTAGGTGAGCTTGGGTTTATATGAAGCCGTAGCTCAAAGGAAGAGGGTCATTGATTCTCTTACCTACATCTGTTGAATCCCTTCACAATCTTCTTCAGGGTTTTATGAAAACGCTTGTAAACAGTAGAAAGACATATTTGTTGGTGTTAGCTGTCCTTCGGGGGGCTGTGTGGTCGGAAGGCATGCCCTGTGGTCAATCTACTGGGGCTTAAAGGCCTCTTTGTGACTCATCCCTTAATCGATTGTCCTTAGTCATCATTGGGATTAGATTTGACTTTGTGGCTTAGGGTTTCATTGCACCTATGAGTGAGTGTTTGTGTACGTGTGTTTGTTTGTGTGTCTGTGTGTGTGTGTGTGTGTGTGTGTATGTGCTTCTATGTGTTTGTGTGTAAGGGGGGTTGTGAGATGTGCGGTTGGCTTGTCTTGAGTGTCAAACCCCGACACACACTGCTACTCAAACGAAAGACAAGTCCCAAAGGAGAAGCGCATCTAACAATGGGGACTCCATGTCCAAATCCATTATTCCATGGATACAAATTTAATTGATATTCTGCTTGCACACCTAATTGGTGCAGAATAATTTGCATTAAAAGTCCCAAATATCAAGGGCGGTATGGTGGTGCAGTGGGCAGCACTGTTGCCTCAAGAGCAAGAAGGTTCTGGGTTTGAATCTTGGCCTGGGGGCCTTTCTGTGTGGAGTTTGCATGTCCTTCCCATGTTTACTGTCCAAAGACATGCGTGTAGGTTGACTGAAGATGCTAAATTTGATGCATCGGTAGCCTGTCCAGGGTGTAGTCCTGCTTCTTGCCCTATGCATGCTGGGAGAAAACCCAACCCCTGCCTGTAAACTGAGTCTTGGGTAAGTGGATGGCGATGAGTGAGTGAGCTCCAAGTATCTCATTTGCAGTTAAATTTTGGAAATCAGATGACGATGAATTCATTTCCTGAT
This sequence comes from Retropinna semoni, assembly GCA_036025375.1. Lineage (NCBI taxonomy): Eukaryota > Metazoa > Chordata > Actinopteri > Osmeriformes > Retropinnidae > Retropinna > Retropinna semoni. The sequence goes on along the minus strand of JAVQJY010353833.1, from coordinate 5,369 downwards.
ATTTCTTCGTGTGTTTCTGGTTGTTATGTTTTTGAAGGGAAGTGAGGCTGACATTCCAAACACTGTGACTGAACCACTCCTTTTACCCTGGGGCATCAACGATGGGCAGGTGAAATCATTAATTAACTCTCTTCGTACCTGTGGTTTTTTTAGTGTTCTGCCACAGTATCGTAAATCTCCTTCTTCCAATCTCTCAAACTGAAGCAGAGGCAGCAGTGTGACTCTCAACAAAAACACAGCAGACTTCAGGAGAACATTCACCCTTCAATCCCACTTAAGTACAAATGTTGATGGTGAACACTGCTCCAGTTAATGAACCTCGTACAAGTGAGGGTATACACATGGTCTGCCTGTCGTTGAGGGTATCCACGCGGTCTGCCTGTCGTTGAGTCTCATTTGCTCTTGACAAGACACCACACTGGCAAGAGTAAGAAGGGCTGTGATGTAAAAGTCCAAATATTTCAATGGGAGCGGTGATTAAAATCGGGCATTAACACGGCCGCCCGTCCAAAACGGTGGTGCAGGGATTGCAGCGTGAGGGGGGTCCTTTTTCATTGCTACTCAGCGTCCCGCAACCCGGGTCATTAGAGCAGCCCAGACGCTCAATGCCGGAGTGTGACTCATCGCTCTCCTCCTTCGTGTCACAACTTTGCTTTTAATAGAGGTGTCTTAATTGAGAGGGGCAATTAAATAGCGAGTCATTCACACCGCCTCCACCTATCCGACTCCGGATATTGACTCTGGGATCCGCGTGGCAGATTGTGTGGTGCCTCGAGAGAGTCTTCATGGGCAGCCAATGAGGTTTTCTGCAACACACAAATTGCCACTAACTCATCCATTACTTCTCTCTGTATCTCCCTTCTGTTTCATGTGAAGAGAGAGACCACGCAGGGGTGTCTCTGTGCTTTACATGGCAGGCTGGAAGGCCCAGCTAATCCCAGCAGGGGTCTGTACTCGGATGGTTTGTGAAGACAGCTGCTCGCCCAGCTCCCCTGCTACCCTGGGACAGTCCCCGAGTCCAACTCCGGGTCGTCCTGACTGCCTGATCTGGTGTAGCATGTCACGCAACACATTGAGATTATTTCCTATTTCTGTATTGTTTCATGAACGTCCTTTGGTGTCGTTGTTGTTTATCTTCTCAGGTCCCCTGAAGAATGCTTTACTTCTTGTAAACTAATCATGTGACTTTGAACGTCAGCAAAGATTTATTGCTGTAATTTGTTTAGGTTTTCTCATCTGATAGATATGTCTTAGAAATGGTTGTTATGGTAATGGCTGTTTCCCCTCAGACTCATACATTTTAATCAGGATCCTATCTGGGCTTCCTGGTGAAATACATGTTCTACTTCTTAATGATTAACAATATATTTCACAGAGAACAACAGCTGCTCAAGACAGTCACAGCTGATGCTCACTACCGCATTTTACAACAAAACATCACATTTTCTCGCAAATGTTCAGTTTACTTGTCGGCGACTTGATTCGTTTTTGTAGTACACACCTTACTGAGTGTGTGTTGTGCAGCCAAGTGGGACGCATTGTGTTACCAAGACAATCGTTTCTGCTTCAGAAGCGGTTACGCCAGGTTACGTGCCAAGGAGTCACCACGAACTGTAGAATATCTTCTCTGTCGGCCGTGATCTGTTCCGTCCAAACCACTCCCCAAGACAATCAAGACACATGCCAATCTAGCATGCCTCTTTCTCACTCAGGATCTCATTATATGGATTGGCTTTCCTGCAGGTTTTTCGACCGTAAAATGTTTAATTCCGGTGCTAACGATGCGTCGTTATCCGATTCAATAACCAGGCCACGCATAACTCGGTTGACGTTCATCGGGGAGCGAAACGATAAATTAACCTAATATTCGTAGCATTTTTCACATGTCTTGGAATTCTCATGTGGGTTGGTTTCTAATAGTCAATTATGCAGATTACTTTATTTAAATAGCCGTTTCAGAATTTTTGGGGAGGGGTAAATTAGCAGACGAAACCATTGATTTCTTGAGTTCTCTCAATGGATAAGCCATTATTAGAGAGTCGATACGGCCGACCACACAATCAATGTCCACATCTTAATTACATGAACTAAGATAATGACCTGCCTCTCTTCCAACGTTACCTTATCTCGCCGTTAAACGGAAAAACAAATAAACAAAAGAATTCACGCCAATATGGGATTCTCTATGTCTTTTTTTTAAATCCCAGAACCAGATCCAGTCCCCCACCTCCCACAGAGAAGTCAATTTCATGATTAAAGCCTGCTTTGTGAGATTACTTTTGGAGCCATTCCTTGCGGGACTGTGAAACCGCTTAGGGGAGTGGACAAACTGCAGACAGGATCCCTGGGAGCCTGAATGAGTTGAGAGGCCGCGATACTGATGGTCTATCAATAGTCATTACTACAGCACTATTCATTATTCCTCTCATCCTTCCCCCACTGCCCATGCAAGTAATTGCCTACAACTGGGAAATGGAAGAACAGTTTGTCTCACTGAATGTGGATTCATCTCGGACTAATCTCGCCAACCCCTCGTACTCCCAGGTATGCTTATGCATTACGTCCGGGTCACTTATGAGTAATTCGTAGGGGGGGGGGACGGAGACACAAACTGTACATTTGTCTTATATCCCTGGTCACGTGGTGGTATGGTGTAGTCCAGAAATAAGACATTCAACATTTCAAATCAAATCAACTTTCATTTGTACAGCCCTTTTAACAAGCCATGTCCCAAAGGGCCTCCCAAGGGCCCACAGATCAGCACCGATAACCAACAGTCCAATTGTGGGCCTCCGGTCAGCCCCACTGACTGCCAAGACTCTGGCTGCACATCAAGCGGACAGCGCACCAGGAACTGCTGGTCATCGTGCTCACAATGCGTTTCGTATTCAGGCGATCTTCCAGAGCGCTGATAGTGGGACAGAGGCTGGAAGGTGAGCTGCAAGCACCCAGGGGGTCTGATCCTCTGAGATCGGCCTTCCATGGCCGTCGCAGACTTCGAGCAGGCAAATCCCCTCATCGTGCCCAGCAGATGGGTATGTGTACACGGACACCTCAACATAGCTGAGATGAACCAGTTCACCGATTTTTTCCACGAATTTAAAGCAAGTGGGCTGGTTCAGTTTTCTCAAGCTAACCGTTAGCCACCGTTAGCAAACGAATCGTCTGAAAGATCACATAACTGACGAAGGAGGACTTTTTGGTGCACCATCAGCTACGGATCACACTGCATGAAACATGCTCGGGGAGTGTGTATCCCGGCGCAGCGTAGCATGTGTAATGATGCCCTCGGGGGATCTGGAACTAGTGCGTAAAATATGCCATAAATGATTTTGAGAGATGGAGTCATGTAGATGGTGATTAATTTGATCTTGTTCAGCAGATCCTCTGTGTGAGAAAGGGACGCATGACCCATTGGTATCTATAGAATGAGATAGTGGTACAACTGTAGTTTCTCTAGTTTTCATCTCTGATCGTTCTTTGTCGTTTCTTAAAATTCGTCTTTGAATAAATGTATCTTTTTGGAAATAGGATCCAATTAAGCTTTTTTCACAGGCTTAGGGTTCGTCAACTGCTAGCCACTGTTAGCTGATGAATCGTTTGAAAAATCAAGGTGCAGTCTGGGAAAATATGTGGTATTTTCAAAGTGGTATGTTTTTGCGTGCGTCTGAGCGTGCGTGTGTACTTTTTTTCGCGCGTGTCCATGCGTGTCCATGCGTGTCCATGCGTCCTTGTGAGTTGTGAGCGTGCATGCGCGCGAGTTTGAGCGCTCTGGCCTTCTGTCTTGGTCCAGACTGGGTGAGTTACTCACTGCTGGCATGCGATGGACCACAAGCACAGCTTAATCGTTTGACTGGATCTATTGAATGTGCCGGGCAGGGGGTCATCTGAGTTCGGACGCTGCTGTAAAGCGGGCAGACTGTGCTGAATCAGCAGCACCGGTCAGCCCCTTCAGAGGAGCTGCAGTGCTTTAGAGGCATCGGAAAATATCTCCACGTCGCGAGATCCGATGTGATGGGATTCCGATCGCAAACAAACCGTGACGCTGTCTTTGGACGCCTCCAACAGGTACAAAGCGGGACCCCCTTCTTTCTGGGGAGGGTGAGTCACGTGTCAGAGTGTGAACATGCTCATGGAGGGAGACAGAGGACAGTGGTTTGATTATTTTCTTCTTCCTGGGCAGCCAGTTGGTTGAGCTTCCTCTTCCTGGAGGGAGGATGGAAGGAACAGCCAAGCAGAGACACATCATGAGACTCCAAGAACCCTACTCAATCACACAGTCAGCCCGGTGTCTTTTGAATGAGGAAAAGGTGTGACTTATAGACAGATTTTTATATATACATGCATGTAGGTGTGTGTGTATGCATGTATATGTATACATATGTACAGTTTTTAGAGTGTGGACCAGATACAGTGTATACATAATGTTAGACATGGAGAACTGTATATGTATATTATGGGATTTTACACATATATATATATATACACACACACACACACACACATATATATACACACACACACACACACACACACATATATACACACACACACACACACACACACACACACACACACACACACACACACACACACATACAAATGTACATTCACATATGATATATATACAGTTCTCTATGCGTCATATTAAGTCCATGCTGTGTCTGGTCCACACTCTAGAAACGGGAATCGAAATGCCAAGCTCATTAGACGTTCCTGGTTCCTGTGAGTCTCGCTTGGCAGGCATGAATCTTTAAATCAAATGTCATTTTCTCTCTGAGGGGCTGAAGGACGCACACACACACACACGCACACACACGCACGCACACACACACACACACACTCAAACTGGGAAGCCCTTCAGATGCCTAACCACACACATCACTCGAGACGCACAGAGATATATACAGTGTATGTATCCGTCACCCTGGCCAAGAAGGCGCAGCAGCGCCTCTACTTCCTGCGCAGCCTTGAGAAGGTTCACTTCTGTCCCAGGATACTGGTGGACCATGGCTGCACTGTTGAAACCTTACTCACAAACTGCTACTACTCACTAACTATCGTAAAAACGTGAAGTTACCCATTGTAGGACGAATAAAGGATTGATCTTACCTCTTATCTTACAGGGTACAACAGCAAGGAGTTTGGATGTTTTTCTTGTTTCTATTCGAATGACGTGCTGGCCCTTCTACCCACGTTCCCCAGAGACTCCCCAGAGAGATGTTCCATTCAGGCCCTTCGTTAGTCCGCCATTTTATACAGTCCCAGGGGAAGTCATTAGCTTCTCTCTCTCTCTCTCTCTCTCCCTCTCTCTCTCTCTCTCTCTCTCTCTCTCTCTCTCTCACTCCCTCTCTCTCTCTCCCTCTCCC
>JAVQJY010353805.1:0-12256 GCA_036025375.1 Retropinna semoni | reverse complement strand
TTTTTTGTCACTGTATTGAATAATTAATTGTATCATTGCAGAACCTAATTAACTGAATATGGTTATGCTATGGTTTTCATTACTATAGGAGAGCATCGCCTGAATTACTTCCAGCTTATTATGAATGGCAGCTACACTCCTCGGACACTGCCCGTTGGTGAAGAGTCCAGGGTCTCACCACGCAGATTAGCAGAAGCTCTTCTGGTAAGGTCTCCACCATGATGCTCCAGTGTGCACAGAGAGTGCAATATGCCTGTCTTCCTAAACTATGTGCTCACATACACTGATGAGCCAAAACACAATGATCACTCACAGACAAAATTAATAATGTTCATCATCTCCAAATAAGGGCTGATGTCATGGTCTGGTTAGATTAGATGGTTAGTGAACAATCAGTTTTTATAGTCAACTAGTTAGATGCAGGAGTAATGACCTGAGTGACTTGGACAAAGGCCAATTTGTTATGGTCAGACGACTAGGTCACAGGATCTCTGAAATGGCAATGCTTGTGGAGTGCTCCTGGTGAGCTGTGGTTGGCTATCCCGTCTGGTCCGAACCAACAGAGGGTCTTCTGTGGCACACAAGTCACAGAACATGTAAATGATGGTAACTGGAGGAGGGTTTTTCAACACACAGTGCATTGCACCCTGCTGTGAGTGGGGTTGCGTAGCTATAGTGCAGTTGGAGCACCGACGAATACCCTTGTCTACCGTCTAAAGCAACTACTGTGGGCACGGGAGCATCGGAACTGGACCATGGAGCAGTGTAAGGAGGTCGCCTGGTCCAATGAGGCCCGTTCTCTTGAACATCCCGTGGATGGCTGTGTACGTGCACACCGTTTACCTGGAGAAGTGATGTACTGTGGTAGAAGCCGGGGGAGGAAGCCTAATGCTCTGGGGCATGTTCTGCTGGAAAACACTGGGTCCGGCCATAAAGGACTTGAAGGATCTGCTGCTAATGTCTTGGTGCCAGGTACCATAGGGCACCTTCAGAGGTCCAGTAAAGTCTGTGCTTCACGTGTCAGAGATGTTTTGGCGACACACGGAGGACCAAGAGTATATTAAGCACATGGTCATAACATTTTGGCTCATCATTGTATATTATAAAGTGCTGTCCCTGCATAACCTGTGCAACCAGTAATGAATTTGATATTGCTGCAAAACTGCTCTAAAGGTTTGCCCCAAGATTTAGTCCAGCCCGTGCCTTTGTCATTGTTACTGCCAAGGACTCCACTGAGTCCCAATGAACCCCTGGCCAATCTAAGCTGACACTCTTATCTGTAATCCATTTTATCAGTGCAGCAGGTGGTAAAATTTGGCCCAGGAAGGAATGTTGTCTTGTCTCTGGCAGTAGAGGAAGGGGGCAAACCAGCTGTACTTTGAGCCGGTGCGCTCTAACAAGAGCCCCCTCTTTTTACTCCGTCACTTCTCGAACTCCAGTGTAATGATTGGATTAGTTGGTGTAAACATACTGAAGAGAACTGAGGCAGAAATGATTTTAACACAATATTAATGATAGATCCATGCCTGTTTATGTGTTTGTTTAATCCCTGTCTCATGTTTCCATTTGGTGACTTGAGTAAGTGTGTTGTTCTAACCAGAGTGTGATGTGTTCCTCCCCAGGCCTGTGAGCCCCTCCGCAGGCTGTCTGAGAGCAGTTCCTCTGCAGTGGGGGGCACGGTGACGCCCATCAGCACCACCCCTCTCTCCCTGGACACGGCCTACTCCAGCCTAAGGCAGGACACGCCCCAGTCCCAGGGAACTCCTCACACACCACGGCAGACTGGCACCCCCTTCTCTCAGGACTCCAACTACTCAAGCAGGCAGACTACACCTGCCTACCAGTCCAGCCGGCCAGAAAGCTCTGGAGGCTACAAGCCCCGCCGTCACGAATTCCAGGATGCCTACAACCGCAGACCGGAGAGGCGCTACGTCCACGCCTCTGGTTCATCTAGTAGTTCATCCTACCGTGGCAATGGCTCCGACCCCACCTCCTTCAAGCAGAAACAGCCGCCCGAAACCCCGCCGAGTGCCTCTTCCTTCGCCCACACACCGCCTCCCCCTGTTTCAAGCAACTTTAAGTCAGCCTTTTCGCCTTACCAGGCCCCCATGCCCCCAGCGTTCCCACCCACTAAGCCCCCTTTCCATCAACCCGTCCAGCGGGAGGCTGAGTACCCCCGACCCCCCCAACCTCCTCCAGTCACCGCAACTGACAAGCCAGAGACTCCCCCCATCCCAGAGCCTCCCCCTGAGCCTGCCGCCCACCCCAGCACACCCCCTCCCCGGACACCAGAGCACTGCCCTTCCCCCGGAACCCCCACCTTGGAGTCAGAGCGAAATAGCCTGGACTCCCGCATCGAAATGCTCCTGAAACGCAAGCTCCCCTTCCTGGCCGAGCGTGACTCGGACAATGAGGTGAAGATGGAAGGCAGTCCCATCTCCTCCTCGTCCTCCCAGCTGTCCCCGATCCCCACCTACGCCGGCGGCCCACAGGGTGGCCAGCACACCTCACGGCCTTCCAGCACTGGCCTGGAGGACATCAGCCCCACGCCCCTGCCGGACTCCGACGACGAGGAGCTGGTCCCTGGGATGGCCTCCCTACTCAAGAGGGCTGGCTCCCCAGTCCAGGGGAAGTCAGTTGCCAACGACCTCAAAGATGGTTGCCTTGGAAACCACACCCCCACGGATAAAATTGACACCGTAAGGCCAAGCAAATACAGCTAACTTTTCTATCAAAAAACAATGTTTTTAAAAAAAATCTAAACTTTTTTGTTTAAGCTATCCTAAAAATCTCACACCAGATAGTATAGTTATTTTCAGGCCATGTTTGTAAACAGGAGAGTAAAAGAATCCCCCTGTAAGTCCCAGAACCGTCCAGTGCTTCTCAACTGGAGCAGGACAGATGTGATATTCACGGCGTGCTGGTGTCAGAGCAGGAACAGGAAGCAGCCTGGGCCTCAGAGGGTGGTGGTAGAGGGCCTACACTTTCCCTTTTCTTTCATTCCTCTCTGGCAGCCTATCTGCTTGTAGAGGAAATGGTTCGTTCCGGTTTCAAAGCAACTGATGCATGAAACAGTAGTGGAGTTTCTTTTTTTTAAAAGTTTTGTTAAAGCTGGAGTACAACCGATCTGTCCTGTATTAAGACAGTATTGGTATTAGTGTGAACAGGTACAAATTACAATAGACTTTACAAATCTTTGTCCAGTTTAAATACAATTTGTGTTTTTTTTTATACTGTGTTACTGTGGTGTGTTACCTGTTGCCTTACCTAGTCCAGCAAACCTGGGTGCATGCTGTTCTCATGTTGAGACCTGTAACCAGTATACTCAGCTAATGTACACTATAACCCTGGAATGTTCTGCTTCTGAACTGAAGTTCACTTTCACTTCCTCGTTTGTAACACTCACGAGACGCACAGACAAGTTTGACCGTTGGTTCCATTAGGTTCCTCCCTTCCTTGATCTCCTGACTATCAGGATTGGTCGCAGCGTCTTTCCATGTCTCACCTTTCACGCTATCACAAAGTAAACAATACCACATGTTTTGTGGGCACACACCACACTACCCCGGCTAGTGTGCTGCACAGTATTATTGCCCCACATTCATTATGCTTCCATAGTGGACCTGAAAAGGATATCTTGTAGTTATTTGTTCACATTTGCTCTGTTTAACGGTGCCTTTTGTGTGACGTTGTCTCCTATTCCAAGGTTTCCGTTGAGGGGTTGAAAGTGTGGCACAGCCATACATTGACATTTTAAACAACAGCTGTGCTTGAATTGGTGCTTCTGAAAAGTCAAGGGCATAATTGGCTTAGCGCGATGGTTGAAGCTTGTTTTGAGGGATTAGGAATTAGTGACACTGCAAAATGTATTGTACAAGGTATTTTCAGACCGTAGTCAGAGCAGAGAATGAAATTAGGGACTGTGTTTATGATTGATATTGAGTCTGAACTTATAACTACTATTAACCTGATAGATATGTTTTCTGTGTGTGTGTGTGTGTAGAACACAGTTTGCTTTGTTGGTCAGAGAAGGAGAATTTTCCTGATGTATTCTCTTCTCTCACACAGAGCAATCAGTCGTCTGGAGAAGACATGGAGATCTCAGATGACGAGATGCCAGGCACTCCAATCACCAGTGGCGATTGTGCCAAGGGCATTGTGGTGAACTCTGCTGTCTCCCCCATGCACCCCCAGACCATCACCATCCCTCCCCCTGGCTTCCCCCCTCTCCCCCCACAGGCTGGCTTCCCCCTTCCACCCCCTCACCTGCCTCCTCACTCTGCCGTCCCAGGACCCCCTCCACCTCACCTTGCGGGCCCCCCAGGAGTGCCTCACCCCATGCTTCCCCCCCTGCCCCCCTACCCTCCCGGCATGGTGCCCATGATGCAGATGGACTTGATGAGCTGTCTGCCCCAGTGGAGCAGTGTTCACATGTCCTTCCAGATGCAGACCCAGATGTTGAGTCGCATAGCCCAGAGCCAGAGGCCCTACCCTTACCCCCACTTCATGAGCACGGCTGGGGCAGCTGCAGCCGGGGCGGGGGCCATGGCGTTTGGGGGTCCCTACCCTCCCTTGGCCATGGGCGGCACCCCAGCGGCAAATGCGGTGGCGCCCGGGCAACCATGGCCCCTTCCCAGCATGCCAAAGTTCAATCCTGCTGTTCCTCCTCCTGGCTACGAAGCTAAGAAAGAGGACCCCCACAAGGCCACTGTAGACGGAGTTCTGCTGGTCATAATGAAAGAGCTGAAGGCCATTATGAAGAGGGACCTTAACCGCAAGATGGTGGAGGTGGTGGCTTTCAGGGCCTTTGACGATTGGTGGGACAAGAAGGAGCGCTCAGCTAAGGTAAGTTACCACCGGGGCTCATATTTGCTTTTTATATTGCAATGGTAGAATGTGACCATTGTTGCTGGGATACCAAAGAATGTTTTTTTTTTTTTTTTAAAGCCTCATTTGAAATCCTAGGGTTTTACATGAGAAATAATCAGTTGATAAAGAATAGTGAGTACAGTTTGCAAAAGTCTTGCGAGAAGACATCTTCTCATGTGTTTAGATTATGAAGAGCGATAGTAGCATGGTAGGAATTTGATTAAGTCATGTGGAGTTTTTTTAAATACTTCCTAGCTTTTTATTAATACAAATGCATAGCTCCTTTTCAGTTCTGCTAGGTAGCTGTCATTTAAATCATTAGCCTGTTAAAAAGAAACAACTCAGTGGATGTGTAGGGTTGAGCAGTCCAGCAAGCGGACTTGAGCTGTTGTTTTTCATTCAGGCATCCTTGACTCCGGTGAAGGCCGGAGAAGGGAAGGAGGAGGAGAAGCCCAAACCCAAAGAGACCATGGGCTCCAGCCTGCTGGAGAACTGGAACAAGGGCGAGGGCCTGGGCTACGAGGGCATGGGGCTGGGCATTGGCCTCAGAGGGGCCATCCGCCTGCCTTCCTTTAAGGTACCGTCTCCCAACCTTACCGTTGTTGTAGGAGACTGGCTAAGTTAGACGCCTAGTGTCCTGTGTAGATTGATCTCAAGAAGTACATGTCTCATCTAGATGCTTGTTTTGTTTGTTTGCTGATGGCGTTTGGTGTTGTTGCTCTGCCCCTCTAGGTGAAGCGGAAGGATCCTCCAGAGGCCACGTCCACGGGGGACACCAAGCGAGCCCGGCCGTCCACTCCTGCCGATGACGAGCTGGAGGACGAGGGGCAGGCGGACCTGCCGCTGGACGGGTCCAAGTTGGACAGTGACAGCGCTGCGGCGCGGCGGAGACACGCCCGGCCGCTGGAGCTGGATAGTGAGGGGGAGGAGGAGGAGACCTCTGGAAAGGAGGAGTCTATGTCTGACCGAGAGGAGGAGCCTGATGAGACGGAGGCCTCCGAGAGACTGTCGTCGGGCAAGGTGAGCTGTCCATCATCTCATAGTAACAAAGTTAAGATACAATACAAAGTTGAATACAGAGAGCCTCGACCTAAAAAACTGATGCTTCAACCCTCATGGTTAACTGTTGTGGGTGTTGCCTTGGTCTGGACTTATCTTTCAGGAGAATGATGAAGATGAAGCCGTGTCAGACTCGTCGAGTGAAGGAGAGTCATCAGATTCTTCAGATGAAGGTGCTTGCACGTTCCGTGTAGTCCTTAGCCTCATGGTACTCCCAGCGTGAATCAGTAACTTTATGTACGAGTTATAAAAACATTCATGGTCCTCACAGATGCAGCCAGCTCAGCCTCCGGCAAAGCGGACTCTGACTCCTCAGCAGAGAGCGGTGACTCCTCTGACTACGAGTCCAGTTCAGAGGAAGAGGAGGATGAGGAGGACGACATGGCGGTAGAGGTGGAGTCTGAGGAGAAAGCAGAAGATCGGCCTCAGTCTTCCTCCTCCTCCTCGTCCTCTTCGTCGTCCTCCTCTGAGGAGGAGGAGGAGGAGGAGGAGGAGGAGGAGGAAGAAGAGGAGTGTAAGGCACCCAGTACGCCAGTAGGACCACCCCCAGAGGATGAGCAGTCTGAGGAGGACCAAAGACCCAGCAAAGGACCAGGCCGGAAGCCCAAGCCCAACCACATGGTGCTGGTGGAGGAGGCCGCGGGATCTGGCCTGACCATCCTGGATGACCTCCGGCCACCATCTCCCAAGGGAGTCCCAGGTTTGAGCTTCATTCTGCTGCTTGGTCTTGGAAACAAACTGTTTCTTGTAATTCTGATGCAATGTAGGTTTCAAATGATAATGTGATATTTGTTGCTTTGTAGACGAGGAGCCAGATATTGATTTAGAAGTCAGTATTCCTGTACCCAAGTCTGAGCCCCACGAGGACGTTGGCAATGTTCGGCCACCCACACCAACTGGCTCCCTGGCCGATAGCGATCAGGACACACGGCCTAAAAGCCGTCCAGAGGAGGAGGACCTGCCTTGCACCCCCGGCCGAGGAGCCTCCAACACCCCCGTCTCAGCCTCCCTCCCTGTTCCTTCCATGCACCTCCCCCTTCCCCCTAACCCGGCCCATGAGGCTCACTCCCTCCTCCTCCCGCCCCCCGGCCCCCTGGCCGACCTCCCCCCGAGGGCCAGGCTGCCCACAGAGGAGGACATCCCCCGCACCCCTGGCAGGGACCTGATGGACCGGGCGCGGGGGCTGGGTAAGTCCCAGAGTACCGACACGGTGCCTGTCACGCCTGGTAGCGATGGCCCACTGACAGGCAACAGCCTGGCGCTCAGCTCACCCCACATCCCTGGCAGCCCATTCTCCTACCCGGCCCAGTCCCCTGTCCTGAGTGCGGGGATCCCCCGGACTCCTGGCAGAGACCTCACCTTCACCCCTGCGTTCCCCGACCCCTCCGCCCTTGCTGCTGGCCTCCCTATCCAAAGGAAGGCCTCCTCCGAAAGTCTGGATGACCGGCCCGTTTTCAAGGAGCCCCCTCTCAGCGCGCTGTCTAGCCTGCCCCTGTCTGCTGCCCCCCTGCAGGAGCACCATGGCCCCCCTGCGGTCCTTGCCTTAGATCTCCCCCTAGCCCCTGACGCCACCCCACCTAAGCGTAAGCCCGGTAGACCCAAGAGTAAGAAGCCCCCTGTAGCTGACGCTCCTGCCGAGCTTCTGGAGCTGCCGATAAGCTCCGTGCCCCACGATGCCCAGGGCCAGGCTGCATCTCTGCCTGAGATACCCGGTCGCACCGGCCTGGACGTCATCTCTAAGGGGCTGGACTTCCGGGAAGGAATGGTACTGCCCTCGGAGGATGGCTTCCTTCCCTACGAGGACGAGGAGCCCCTCCCCAAACCTACTCGGAGGGCACGTAGGAAGTGGGAGGAGCTGCTGCTGGTCAGTCTGTCCCCTGTGACCACGCCTCCCAGGACCTGCTTTGTCCCACGGTCAGAGTTTGAGGAGATGACCATCCTCTACGACATCTGGAACGATGGCATTGACGACGAGGACATCCGGCACCTGCAGGTTACTTACGACAAGATGCTGCAGCAGGACAACGGCAACGACTGGCTCAACGACACACTCTGGGTCCAGCACCCTCATATCCTTTACTACCTGAGCCTGTGTCCCTGTACTAATGAATGTGCCACTGTTGTCATTATAAACGGTGATAATCACACTGAGCGAGTTATACTTTGGAAATACATGCGCCCCCTGGTGTCTAAGTAGTGCAATTACACTGAAGTGGGTTAATGAAAATTAGAAAATAGTTTGTTGGACCGTCACAGGTAAATTGTTTGTTAACATGCCCACAGGTTGTTCTCTGGCTGTTAAGTGCTGTCAAGTATGTATAGTATAAAATCAGTCTTTTAGTTAAAGTGAATTTACCTGATAAGTTTTGACCCATGTTGACTCAAACCTGTTCCAAAAGCTCCCCAACATTTCCCTTGATTCCCGTGTACCTACCAACATCCCGGGGATTAAGAAGAAGAGGCGAGACGACGGGATGAGGGATCACATCACAGGCTGTGCTCGTAGCGAGGGCTACTACAAGATCGACAAGAAGGACAAAATCAAATACCTCCAGAGCACCCGGCTCCTCTCTGACGAGCCCCCAGTGGACACCCAGGTGTGTGTTGTTTGTGTGTGTGCATGTTTAAAGAGACCCCTGTAGACACTTTGATGTGCATATGTGTGTGTGTGCGCACGTGTCAGAGAAGACACCCTGCTGTAGACACCCAGGTGCTTGCGAGTGCGTGTCTGAGGAGACCATTATAGACACTCTGGTGTGTGTGAATCTAACCAGACCCCTGTAGATGCCCTGGTGTGCGTGTGCGTGCGTACATGTGTGTCCGTGTACTTGGGTGTGTGAATCTAAGCAGACCCTTGTAGATGCCCTGGTGTGCGTGTGTAAACGTGTGTCCATGTACGTGGGTGTGTGAATCTGTCTGAGGAGACCCCTGCAGACACCCAGATGTCTGTGTCTGAGCATGCAGTTGGCTGCCCATCAGCTTCGGTTGTTGATGACTTAAGTTGTATCTCTCCCACCTCCCTCTCCTGCAGGGGATGAGTATTCCTGCCCAGGTCCATGCCTCCACCAGAGCTGGCTCGGAGCGCCGGTCAGAACAGCGCCGCCTGCTGTCCTCCTTCAGCTGTGACAGCGACCTGCTCAAGTTCAACCAGCTCAAGGTAAACATAAACCACGCAAGTCCAACACTCTGCCTCTCCATCCTGGGAACGTATCCCCCTACCTCCGCCCTTGTCTCACCTTCCCCCTCTGTCCGTCCTCCCCCAGTTCCGCAAGAAGAAGATCCGCTTCTGTAAGTCTCACATCCACGACTGGGGCCTGTTCGCCATGGAGCCCATCGCCGCGGACGAGATGGTGATCGAGTACGTGGGCCAGAACATCAGACAGGTGAGACACTCCTCCGTCCATGCTGAATAAAAAAAAAAAAAACTGCATTGTTCATGTAGCACTTGTCTCATACTTCTGTGTCTGTGTGTGTCTGTGTGTGTGTGTGTGTGTGTGTTCGCGTGTGTGAATGTGTGTGGCGCAGGTGATCGCCGACATGCGGGAGAAGCGCTATGAGGAGGAGGGTATCGGGAGCAGCTACATGTTCCGCGTGGACCACGACACCATCATAGACGCCACGAAGTGTGGAAACTTCGCCCGCTTCATCAATCACAGCTGCAATGTAAGGCCAGGTTCAGTGCCTCCAGCCTCAGAATCGTCCTCTCTACCGTCCTACGTTGACACGAGACATTATCATTGCGGTAACTTCATCAAAGCTATATTGGACGATGTATTAGCACTAACACTGTCAATTCCCTTATTCTTCCTCTCAGCCCAACTGCTATGCTAAGGTGATCACTGTGGAGTCTCAGAAGAAGATCGTCATCTACTCCCGCCAGCCCATCAACGTCAACGAGGAGATCACCTACGACTACAAATTCCCCATCGAGGACGAGAAGATACCTTGTCTGTGCGGTGCGGAGAACTGCAGGGGAACACTGAACTAGGGAGCCTTCCGGCAACGATGAGCACTGTCCCCTGAACTCAACCCTTTACCCCCGTTTCCTGGGCGATGCACACGGAGACTCCAAGCCAAACGAAGGCGGTGACGGGCGGTGGGGGCAGCTGAAGAACTGCGGGTTTGAAGACATGCTAGTCTGGATTCAGTGCAGCTAACCTGTCTGGGACTAACCCCTAACCCTCATACACACATTTACTCAAGATTGTTTACGATTTCAGGTGCTTCTTTAAACAGACATAAACTCTGCCATTGACCCAGAAATTACAAAGCACTGTCCTGTGTGTGCCCAGCATGGTTCCTCCTCCTGCTCTACCCCAGTGGTTGTTTAGTTTGGCCTACTCTCACTTCCCTCATAAGCTTTATGGAGACCTCGTGTGTGGTACGTGACCTCACACACACACATAAACACACACACACCCACACACCCTGCCCCCTCAGCTGCTTATTGACAATGTTAACACGCACAAGGATAACACTTCCCTCTGTTCAGGAGGGTCTTCTTTGTCCCACTTTTCTCCTCCAGCTGCCCAATCAGGAGAGGAGGTTGATCTCCCCGAAACCTGCTTGGACAGCCTCATTAGCTTGCCCCACGGCCTTCATCACAGACAGATTTATAGTGTACACAATGGTTCATTCTGCCACGTATTCACAAATCTGGACATGGTGTGTTTGCCGCTGTTCCATCATTCTAACTCAAGCTCTTACCAGCAAAGAAGAGATCATGCTGCTGTCTGTTACTTTATGCAAATTGTAGGTATATGAATTCAGAGATTTACAAATGGTATTAATGCTGTTTTCTGTGTTTTTCACTCTGTTCATTCTTATGCTTGTCTTGTCTCTTCTAAGACACTTTAGTGTATGTGTGAGTGTTTTCGGTGAGTCTGCGTGCGTTTTCTTTGAGTGCATGTGTGAGAGCAAGAATGTGTGAGTGTGCTGCCCTCTATAGGCCATACTTTACTACTGGTTTACTAAAATGAAAAAAAAAAGTCACATCAAACATAAAATGGGTACTTATTAGAACTGTTGTTAGGGTAACCCTCGCATTACCAGTGTTAAGACCCTGGAAACTCATTAGTTAAATGGGTAAACAGGAGGTGAAGGTCCAGCCAAACCCTAGTTGAGTATATCTCCTGCCAATGTCCATTCTAAAAATCTTACACCTTTATGACATCACTGACGTTAGAGAGAAGACAGTCAGAGGTGGGACGATATTAGACAAGTTGAGATCATGTGTTAAAGCAGAATCAAAAGTGCCATACGCATGGGAACCGTCTTTGAGTTCCGTCTGCAGAGACAGTGTTGCTGACAGCTGCCTCTAGCTGACGTGTTAGTGTGCATGCACGATTATGAAAACACAACAAAAAGCAGTCTACCTTGATTCACCTGGGAGTGATTGTGTTGTAAAAAAATGAGTGTCTGTTGTGTTTGTGATTGTTGGTTTTCATTCACCTGTGATCAGAATGTTCTGTCTCCTGCATCAGCGCATAGGGGCCTTTGACCCAGTATTCTACCTAGCATCATACACAAGTGTTCCAGAGAAAGCCCGTCGGACTTCGTCCCCCCGTCACCATCCTCCGAACCCAAAGGCTCCGGCTTGTTAGTGTCTTGTTCTCACGTAATCACATCGTCTCTGTCATTCTGCAGATGTGAACGTCATCTGCACTGTCTGTGAATGCACTCAAGACTTGCACTTCCGCTCCACTCTTTCCTTAGCCAATCAGAGTCCTCTAAGACCAAGTTGTTCATTTCTTTCTCCCTCAGAAGCTGCTGAGAAGGATGTTTTTAACAGCAGTGATGTTGATATTGTACAGGATCACTTGTAAAACAGATCTGAAGCTTTTTTTTATCTTAACGGGAAATACTTATAATGATGCATCTTTCCTTTTTTTTAACAAACAAAAAAAAGACTGAGTATTTAAGAAGATATTTTCAGGGATCTGTAAAAGGAAATTTGTAAATTTAAGTAAGGGTTTGAATTGTTTATTTAAAGCAAAGGTCCATCTTGTACAGAAAAAAAGCTCCACTTTCCTTTTGAAAGACTGTTTCTTGTGGAAACTTCTTCATTTTCTGCCCATTTCCTTTGTAATCTTAAAAAGTGTAAATAGTTTAACTGTGAATATATATATTTTTTTGTTTTGGGGGATTTGCTACAGAAATACAGCTCAAAGAAATATACTGTATGTGATTGCTGGAGTGTGCTTTGAGCTGGTGGCAGTATTTTCAGCTTGTGTCAAGCTTTATTTTTTATTTTGTGTTGTAAATTCTATGAAAACTTGTTTGCAGTGTGGGGCAAAGAAACAACCATGGTGCAAAAATGGTATGGGAG
>JAVQJY010350169.1:0-11052 GCA_036025375.1 Retropinna semoni | reverse complement strand
ACACCTGTCATTTCCCATGTGGTGTGAATCCCATTGTTGCACTGTGAGTCTGTGTTTTGTTGATCTGTGTGTGAGGGCATCCATACAAAGCAGTGGTGTGCTCTTCTGTGGTGCTGTGTAGTGCTACGCTATGTTAGCACATGGTCGAGTGTGCAGAGGAGCTTTAGTGGTGAGCTCAGCCCCAGCTTTTGTCAATGCTACATTGAGAAAGTAATCACTTGGACATGGTTGTCACTCAATACCAATACATTAACAACAATACAACTAACAGCACACAATACTGTAGGGTGAAAGAGTGTACACGTTGGAAAAGATGACCACTGGGATCTTTGGCTCACAAGGTTAAAGAAATTGTTAAACTAAATGCTTTTTCTTTGTACAAGTTTATACTTTTGAAACATACAAATCCTAATAGGAAGTCGTTCTGTTTTCTTGATTGTTCGTCGTCTGTTCCAGTTTTTTATGTTCCCCTTTTAAAGTCTTTGTTTGCTCCGCTTTTTTAAAAGGGTCACTTCTGGAGGAGGAGAGCCCAAAAATACAACAGTTAAGGAAAAAAAATTCTTCAAGGAAGAAAAATAAAACACTGACATCTTTAGGAAAGAGTGAGAAGGCTCAATCCCTCCCTAGTTATCTCCAACTACTGTCTCATTCTGCACTTCCATAGAGTAACGACTCGGCCAATGACCAGCACTGGGCTTAGAGTGATGTCCATGTCTGTGATGCCTCGTAGGTCCTCATCATTGTAGTTCCTGAATGTCTATGGCATTTGTAGTCCTTTAGCAGTCTCTTAATGCAGCAACAGCAGTAATAAGAGTGGGAGCATCAGTGAGGCGATGGTAAAAGACGATGTCACGGCTGAGTTTGTTCGTACGCTTTTCTGGACCTCGGGTAGAATCACCACGGGGTCATCTGTGGGAGGAGAAGAGGAATGACTGAGTACATGAGTCCATGAGTTACACGCTACAATTAGTCTAGTGTTTTCTGTTAAATATATTAAACAAAGAAGGGACTACATGCAGCAAAGGGCCGAGGGCTGGAATCAAACCCAGGGCGCTGCAGTTAAGATAAGGTGCTAGCTTTAACCAGTGAGCCACCGGGGCGCACCCCATGGGTCTAATATTTATCTAAAGGGTCATATTTTCTTTTCTTTAAAGCACTACTACTCTGAATTTAAATGAAGCACTTCCTGGTTTGTGATCGTACCTGCTGGTAGTCTGTTGGAAGGGTTGTGTGCTCCACCTCCACCTCCACCCCCTACTCCTCCTGTAGCACCTCCTTTAGCCACTCTGGCCTCCTGGGATCCTGAGGAACAAACACAACACATCATTAAAAACACTGTTTCGACCACTAGCCAGGTAGAAAATTGTCAGTTTGAAAATCTGCATAACTCCCTCCAACCACTAGAGCGGCATACTCACCATCAGCGGCAACGACGTCCACCCTGAGCCTGAGACACTCCTGTCCGTGGTGGTGCAAGGGCTTGGCTGCAGAGAAGAAGGAGGAACAAACACCAACAAAAATTAAAGACTTCACCCACTTAACCCATTCTATCCTCCTAAACCACATCAGTCAACTGAGGGTCAAAGTTGCTGCCATTTGTGAACATTGCTTTGACCTCCTGTTTGTCCGATTAGAGCCATCCTCTGAGGTCAAGGCCTCGCCCAGCGCTAAGTGTTCGCCAATGCTGACCGGTTTGGCTCGTGACTAAGACCTGGCGTGAAACAACATCCAGCATTCTAAAGGGTGTTTAACAGCTCTGAGACGCTAGCTAGTCCGTCAGCGGGCCAATGTTTATAAGACTGTGCCTCAGTCTGGCAGAACTCACAAAAACATTTGTACGGCTGTGCACAGTAACCAAGTAAGTCCACTTTACTAATAAAGCACCTCTCAAAACAACCGTTACAAAAAGTGTTTGACAGTTGAAAAAGTACATCAAAGTGCGTGTGATGAACCCTGCAGAGGTAGGACACTTACAGATGTAGTAGTAGCTCTCTCCTTGGCGGAACTCCTTTCCCAGGGTGAACGGCGTGAAGCGCTGGAACTTCTCAGAGAACTTCTCGGGCGCGTGGGGGGCGAAGGGGTGGCCGCACTCCCAGCGCATCTGGTCGTAGGACTGTGGGCGGCACGCCTCGTAGTCCTCCCGCTCCACCATGTAGAGGACGTAGCGCTCGGCGTCCTGGGACGGCACCTCCCCCAGGGGGTAGTGTGGGCAGACAATGTCCAGATAGTCGTTGAGACGCACCTCCACAGAGTAGTCGTCCCACAGGAACCTGGAGATGGACAGAGAGAGGAGGGAGGGGAGGAGGAGTGGGGGTTAGTCAAATTGCGAGGGGACTGATAAGCACGTTGGCTGGAGCTCTTGAGCGACAATAAATATCCATCAGATCTGTGATTACGTATCGACCAGGAAGAGCGCCTGTGCCCCGGATAAGAGGGGGAAATCAGAGAAGAGCTAGAGATGGCGGAGAGAGATAACGACGGATGGAAGAAGGGAGGGAGAGAGAGACACACATACACCCACAAACACACAAAAATGTGGACAGGGTGGCCTGGGGGGGGGGGGGGTAGGAGAGAGAGACAGTTTTGAGGAGCTGCTGTGAGAACACACAATAAAAGGGGAAAAAGTGATCCGGGAGGACGTGCGTATGAATATGAATGAGAGGGGCCGGGCGGAGCTCGCCAGCGGGCTGCGCTGCCGAGAGTCAGTGTTACCGAGAGCACATTGATCCTCACTCCCTTAGGAAGCTGGGGATGTTTGCTGTGAAACATTAGCAGTCAGTCGGACGGCCACACCGAGAGATGAGTATCGACATCTGTAGCGCAGACAGACACGGAGAGAGAGAGGAAAGCTGGCACTATGGACACACCCTAAGAGGGATAGATGTGAACTTGAGTGTAGGTCTCTCTTGGGATATATACCCCCCCACCACCACCATCACCCTTCTCCTTCTTATTAGTGGTAGACTGACGGATGGACGGGCTCACAGCGTACACACACACAAACAAGTTTCCTCACACAAACAAGTTTCCTCCGCACAAACCCTGTAGTATTACTTCATAGAAAGGGTCAATGGAGACAGTCAGACTGTCTGCGTCGCCTCTCCTTCCATGTCCACTCCTCTCCTTCCTTCCCCTCCCTCTCCTCTCCTCCTCATCTCCCCAGCTGTCCCTCAATCTGCCCGGTAGTCAACTTCTCTTTTTCCCCCCCTCTTCTTGATACCATCCCCCGGTCTACGTTCCTCTTTCTTCATCCCTCATTCTCACACACATATACCCTCAACTGCGGGGGATCATCAACAGATTGGGGTGAGGTGAGGGGGTGAGGGGGGACAACGTCTCAGTTTCTGCCCTCCGTGACTCAAACGTCTCCCCCCCCACACACACACATCCATCACCAACCTGGAGCGGTAGCGAGCCGTCAGCGACACCACCAGCCGCAGTCAACCCCCGTGCCCCCCCCCCACGCCCGGAGGCTCAGTTACCCAGGCTGGGGGCGATCCGTTTACTCCCCCCCTGCCTCCCCTCGCCTCACCAGGGTGGTTGGAGCGAGGAGAAGACTTCCCCCCTGTCCGAAATGTTTTCACAACACACGCCCACAGTGTGTGTCTTGAGATAGAATTATATTGCCTTTGCAATTAATATGTGTGCAACCATCTGCTTTTTTAGCCACTAGGAGCCATGCGTGTGTGTCGGTGTGTGCGCAGAGCTGTATTTATGCGTGTTATCGAGCCCCATTTACGCCACACAGCTCTCTCAGAGCCGGTTCTCGCTACAACTCCACAGTGGGTATTGACAGATCTGCCAATGAAAGAGTCTACGAGAGACATTTTGGAGTCATTCTCCGGCTCTGGGGGCGAACTCCACACGTTTTAGGGGCGGAGGGAATTACAGCTTTTCCTTATAAAAGCCATTAGATGCAACAAGTGACATTTGAGGGGGCGGGGTTGTTGTTTTCAGGAGAGAGGCAGACGTGCATGTTTGTGTGACAAGGTCCATATGTGTAACTAACGATCAAAGTGTACCAGCAGAGACCCCTGTTGCTTGTTAGCCAAAGTTGTTTTTTGTAACGGGGGGGGGGACCCCCTGGATTTTAAAGGACAGACGCTGTGGCTCCAAACTCTGGGGCCTGGAGTCCCCCCGGACCCTCCGCCCTTCCCAACCCCTCTGGCAGTGCCCCCCTCCCCGCCCCATTCCACCTCTCTTCAGGCTTCGCTGCCTCTACTCAATGCTGATGAGCAGATTAGCTAACAACACTGTGACAGGAGTAGGAGCAGAGTCGAGGAGGGTGATTTTAAAAAAAGAACAACTTTTTCCTCGCCGGTAATGAGAGAACATCGACTTCTGTCTAAGTGCATTGATGACAACGTGTGGTGTTTTAGCCGGTCTGGCCGAAATAATAATTATTTGACAGTTGCACAGACGGCTTAGTGCTTATCTGTAATTTGCCTGCCACGTTCTGTTTACCAGCCTGACGGGAAAGTGGCTTTTCTCTCAGCTACTTCCAATTCCAGTTTGAATCGATAATACTATCGAGCAAACAAGGTTGTGTGCTTTGTCTGTCTGACAAGAGTTGCCCATCTCTAAAAGCAAACAGATCACACAAATTCTGTCTCCCTCTTACAGTCTCTCTCTGTCTCTCTGTCTGTCCTTCCCTCCCACCCTACCATCCCCTCCCCCACTCTAAGCCCTGCCTGTAAGCTGGCTGCAGTACGGTCCCAACATGTTCATCAAAAGAGGAGTCAGAGGGGGGTGCAATTAAAACACAAAACAGGGGTATTAAAGTCACCCTGGAGGGGGGGTAATTATGTCCACCCCCCCTCCCCAGGCCGGGAGTCAAGGGAGGGAGGGAGGAAGGGAGGGGTGGGGAGGGGGTCAGAGGGCTCGGGCTGGAAAAGGCTTTTGATGCGAGTGTGTCACCGTTTGCTATACAGCACCAGTATGCACATGATGGAATAGGTGTCTTATCAGAATGAGCAGGGCTAAATACACACTTCAGGATTGTGTGGGTTGAAGCGGGGAGGGGGGTGGTTCCCTCATTAACAGGAAACAGTTTCATTATCCTGGTGGGCCCCTTCTGTTCTGCAACGCCTCTGTATTAAGCAGCTTCTCATCTGCCCCTGTGATTAATAGACACTTTAGAAACAGAAAGGTTTCTTAGTTTTTTCTCTTTCTAAAGTGTCAAACACGCCATGCTTGAAACGTCTGGCCTCTTTATTTTCATTCAGACCTGCCACCATTTTGGCTCTTCCCTCTGGAAAGAGCTCAGGTTTGATTTATGCCTGCTTTTTTCTTTTCTACCGGGGAAGCGGAGATTGGTGACGCTTCAAGGCGGGGCAGGAATAATTCCTGGGCAGGGCCCACATTATCTACTTAGAGATGATTTGTGGAACTATGGCAAATATGCAACGATGACAGTGTGTGTGTGTGTGTGTGCGCGTGCGTGCAGTAGGTCTGCTGTGAGGAATGTGTGTGTGTTTGTGTGTGTGAGCACGTGTGATGATAAGGGGGGTAATGGATGGTAGATGTTGCAGACAGTCAGTGAATGCCAAGAGTTAAAGTGTTTGTTTGTGTGTGTGTTTGGTCTGGTGAAAATAGAATAGAGACTCCACACGTCTATTCCTTTTTCCTCAGAGTGAATTCTTGATTTATTTGAGCCTCTTCAGGGACAGGAGCCAAATCTTTCTCTCTTTAATCTCTCTGACCAGCGTTTGGCTTTCTTCTTCACCTCTACCCCCTCCCTCCATCCATCCACCCCTCTCATGTCTGTAGTCTATCGCCCCGTGGAATGTTGGGGCTCAGAGGGGAGGAGGGCCCACTGCAAGGTCAAAGGTCAGAGAGTCAGCACCGATGGTTCTCAAGCACTCAAAGGCACACACACCGTCAGCGAGATCAGAGTTACGGGCCCCTACGCTGTCAAACCCCTGAAAATGGATGTTGTGAGGAAAATCGCCTGCTCAGCGGATCAATTAAGATTGAAAAACACACACAAAAGCCCTCGAACGGAGGAAGTCCAGCTGCCCGACTCTCAGCGGCTCACCACAGCACGCTACTGTGCCAACAGACAAGACGCTCTGCAGACGCCACTGGAAACTCTACCCCACTCACTTAGGCCACTCCAGAAGCAGTTCCATTCCAGATGCCCAGTCACTGGCGGCCAGTGCAATTACACTAACTGGGGGGTATGTACATATTCTCAGTCAAGGTTATAATGCAGCGGCTAATGCGGCCTAAGAGGTGACCGGTCCGTGTTACGGATGAGCGGATGAGAATGCCGGGGGCCGCTTAATCGACTCGTCCGAGCCTGGATTATGGGGTGGGGCAGTGGCTAAGCTGGGATCCATTCAGCAGCACCAGACCCTGCCTAATACCGGGGCTTAGACCTGGACATCGTGTCCCAGAGCGAGGCACTGAGAGTGGGGGAGTGCAAGAGGGGAGAGAGGGGCTGGGTGGAGCACTGGAGCCATTGTCCTAACAGAGAGGGGGTATTACTGTGGACTTTAGGACTTCAAAAAGAGCTGGACTGAGTGTGTGTAGGCCTGTATGTGTATGTGTGTACATGTGTTTGTGGGGACATGTGGGAGAAAGGAAAGTGAGAGGTGTCACAAAAGAGAGTTGAAGGCCTTCAAATAAAAGGGAGGCGTTTCTGTATGATTTATCAACTGGAAAATGAAAAACAGTTAAGAGACTCCGAGACAAAGGGCCTGCGTCAGATGGATGTTCTGTAACACGAGGCTGACCAAGCTGGGCTGGTCCACTTCTTTTTCATCTTTTCTTTTTTTTTTTTTACCAAGCCAAATTTTCTTCATTTCATCTATTCATTCATCCATCTCTGTCAGGTTTGCCCTCCTTCTCCCTGTCCGTCTTTCACCACTAAATAAACCCACTGAATCCCTCTCTCCATCTGCCCCTCCCCCATCTCTCAAACCTGCTGAACCAATCACAACCACCTTTGTTGGTATGCCAAGTATGCGAATTAGTGACCCGCCGTTTGTAGAGGCCAACGCAATTCCGCGTGGGTAGTAGGCTGTTGTCATAGAAACAAGTATGGTCCAGCTCTCTCAGGCCCCTCCTCCCTCTTGGCGGAATATTCCGAGGCAGGTTCACTCTTCGGGGTTTTGTGCGTGTTCCGTCATCAATCTCTCTCTTTTCTCAGTCTGTCACTGTGCCTTTGTTTGTCCTCGTCATTGTTCATTCTGTCAGTGTCCTCCTATGATACATACCTTAACTCCTTCGCTCCACCACAAAAACAAAAGCAAAGCCCAACCCTAGTCCGACAACAGCGACATAATTGGCTCGTTTCAGCGTACAGGAGGACTGAGATGAATATGTGTGCTCTTTGCAGCTGTCTAACAAAGCCCCTCGAGTCGTTTGTACCTTTTGAAATGGCCGGACCCAAAAGGTCGAAGCTGACATCACATTGCTCGGGGGGCCAAATATCTGTGCTAAGGAAATTGATTTTCTGAATTGATTTCTGTGAGATAAACATTGTCAAAACCCTATGGAAAACAGTCTACATACAGTGTAACCTTAAGTGTAATGAATTCCTCAGAGATGTGACGTGAGCGAGGGTCTGGGATTGTTTTTAAATCACTGTGGCACTGGCTCTAGTTTACAGTGCAGTACAACAAAGGACCATTACATGACTGGCCCCTAGGTGGCAACAGACAATTTAAACGATGCGACAAGGGCCATAGAAAGGCACACATTTACATGCAGTCGCTGGAGGGAGAAGTTTGACATTTATTCTCCAGTCATTTATTGTACTACTAGGCCAAGAACAAAGGACACACAATGTCCCATATTTACACAACAATACAAATATAACGGTTTATTTTGCAGAGACAATATTCGATCATTGCTGTCCAAAAATCTCCCTCAAACAAAGGTTTGACCACACACACACAAACACACACACACACACACACACACACACACTAATAAACTGATCTAGACACACAAACGTCACTATGTTAATCGTAATTTGACATCTATTTACACTAAGTGTGTTTTAACCCCAATGTTTGGGGTGGAGAGGTTGTAAAACAGCAAGCACAACAACTGAGTGGACAGCGTGAGAGAGGAGGAGGAGGGGGAGTGAGAGGAGGGAGGAAGAGGTAAAGGAAATCTGGTGGGTAGATAAGGAAGAAGAATGAGACAGGGGCCGAACAACACTTCAGGGGTTGATTAGGGTTCACATGATCAGAAGAACACCCTTGAGGACAGAGGAAGACACTGGCGGGTCAAGCAGTGATCTTAAGTCCCCAAAAAGATTCAAGGAGTCACACATCTCAGACAAAACAAACTGCTATAAAACACTAATTTATCTTAACCCAATTAATCACTGTCAATCACTCGTAACTCACTTATTGTCTCCTGGAAGGAAACCACACAGTGCTCGTTTTTGAACTTGACGTAAAATTCAATTAACTCTTTCCAGTCTGAGGTTATGTTAAGAGACTTAAGAGTTTTCTGTCCTTGCGTGTGTGAATGTGTGAGAACTGTATTGTTTACTGTGTAGACAGGATGTACCATTTTCCCGGGAAAAGACGTGGCCAGGAAACGCGCGGTCGCAGAGAAACACTCACAGGCACGCTTTGGTATAGCGCTGCCGTGGAGAAAACCTGTGGCCTGATTCACTATCTCCTAGCACTCTATAAATCCTAGCTGTGTACCAGACAGGAAGAAAACAAGGCAGATTAAAGTCCAGGAATCAGTCGTCTGACCCTGACTGGCCGACAGTATAGACGCTGAGCTGAACGATTCAATCCACATTCAGTACTACTAACCCTTGTACTGCAGTGACTGTTGCGTCTATCACCATACAATACCGCTAGTATGCAGTGCGTGAGAGCGTTCTCTCCGATTCGTTTCACCAGAGAAAGATTAAGAGCAATGAAGATTATTGCAGTTGAGAGAAAGGGTGAGGGATCACAGAGAGAAAATTGACAGAGTAAATTACTAGAAAGGGACTGGGAAAGGGGGGGATTGGAGAAACTTCATTTTAAAGTTTAGTTTATATGATCATTGAATTATGCAGGAAGCTTCTAAAGTATTGCCCTCTCATGACACAACTACCAGTCTTCTCTCTCTCCATTCCCCCCCCCACTAAACACCTTTGTTTTTCTCCATTTTATCCCTCTCCTTTACAGGGTTCTCACAGGCTGTACCACTATCCCATGGGGAAACTCAAGAGGGCAGAAGCCTGCAGAGACAAACGAATGAAACAGGGTTGGGGAACTGAATAACTCTGGATTCCCAAGCAGGCTGGAGTGTGGCTGGTGGAGGGGTGGGCTTCAGGCAGAGGTGAAGCCAGAGAAATGAGGGAGTAAAAAGAGTGAGGGTTGAAGGGCCTGGTCACGAATTGCTACGGGTGTGAAGAACGATAATAAAAAAAAGCTGAATTCCACACCTCTTACCATTCTTTCCTCTTTCCCTCCAGGAAAAGAAGAGTACGAGGTGAAGCAATAATGGACTGAAAAGGGGCAGCTTGTAAAGTTGAGATAAAAGGTGGCGAGAGAGCGAAGGGGAATCAGAGACAGGGGGAAGAATGAACGTCTCCCTCCGGCGGACCCAACGCCGTGTGAAGAGGGGGGTTGGGGGAAGGGGAGGGGGGGGGGCAGATAGGCGGCTAGCATTCAGGGACCACCGGAGTGTCAGAATGAGTGACAGACTGATAGAGGCCATGCCACTTCATCACCGCTTACACTCTGACCCCTAATCAGTCACACCGGTTACCGTTTTGTTCTGCCGGAGCTCCGCGGAGAGAATTCTCCAATTTGTATGGGAGGTATTACAAAAAACCCTTACATTGACTGGATAACAGTCTCAGGATCATACTACGGAGGTCGGGAAAGCTTTTAAAAAAAACAACAACTTCTTTTTAGAAAAAAACCCAGCTAAGCAGGATGGCTGAAATAAATACCCCAAAGCACATTTGAGCTTAAAATATAAAAATATTGTAAGATTACACACAAAAAACTTCTTAAACTGAGTATTATTGGGAAAGCATGGGTGTTATGTGGTGACAAAAAGTTATTTTCTTTTTTACCATCATGGACAAGTGATGTATTTCAAGCCATAACAAGTTTCAGTCAGTGTGTAGACGTGAAAGAAAAGAAAGAGCAGGGAAAGGGTTAACAGACACACTGGATTTTCTGCCAGGACCAGCTTGAACAGGGAAGCTAGCCAAAGACAGGGGAGGAAGCTGTGGAGAGAGGGAGAGACAGGTACAGAGAGGAGGAGTGGGAGGGAGAGAGAGGAGGGGAAGGTTTACTCATGGTCAGAGAGTTGAGTAAGCAGGAAGGTAGAGAGCGAGGAACGGAGGGAGGGAGGGTTTACTCATGACCTGTCAGAGACCAGAGGAATGGGGGTAAAAGAAGAAAGAGCAATCTGAATGAAGACATTGGGGCTATGGAGTGTATTGGGCACAAGCTATTTGACAATGTTGCCATCAATCACAGCAGCCTGTGTGTGTAGGTGTGGCAGTGTGGGCTAATATGTGTGAGAGTTAACTCTGTCACTCAGTAATTTAGAGCTGGTGTTGGAACATAGTACCTTCTGCATGGACACTCCCTTGAAAGAAGTGCATGTACTTACACAAACACTCACACAAAATGCAGAGGCATGCTGAAAAAACAGCTTCTAGGAACCAGTGCTGGCGTTGCTGATGAACTCTGACACAAAGCCCAAAACATAGACAGTGCACACACACAAACAAAACAACAACACAGACAACCCCAATGCAGGCTGTCAGAAACAGACTTTCTTCATGTTGAAACACAGCTCATAGACTGCAGCAACCTTGGGAATCGACATGCCCCGCAGGCACACACAGTCACACCGATGTGGTCTAGGGCATGTGGAGCTGACACCTACACGAACATGTGTGGACAGGGGGATGGAGCGAACGAGGTAGATATTCCTCAAATTACTGACCCAGAGGATATGTCTAAAAAATGCATTGGATAACTTAGCTTACATTTGCGAATTGAGATGATCTAAACTTGCTGTATGTGATTGTGTGTGTGAATGAGTGAGTGAGTGAGTGAGTGA
>JAVQJY010349611.1:0-15840 GCA_036025375.1 Retropinna semoni | reverse complement strand
GAGAAGTCTGAGCAATCGCTTCCCCCCTGGGGAAAGTGACCTTTGACCCCTCCGGAGGCTGACGGGGTCACCCAAGGTTGGTGGTGGTGTCTGTGGGCACATGCGCAGGGTTGTGGCGGCATGGAAGCCAGGGAGGGGTGGCCCCCCCAGTCACGTGACCTCAGCAGCAGGAGGGACAAACACACCTGGCACATGTGTGGCCTGGGTGGGGTCTGGTGATGGTGATGGTGGGCTGAGCTGAAGTTGAGGAGTGCGCTGAAGTCAGAGTGTCTTCGCCCTCTCGGAACTGGAAACGCTATGCTCTCAGGGGTCGCCTCGGACGACTGCTCCATGGACGAGTCGCTGTGACGACGGGATTCTGAGGGTAAGGGGCAAGGAGAGAGGCGCGAAACGGGCAATGCATTGTGGGAGGGGAAACTGTCTTCCGTTTCAGAGTAGGCCTCGGATGCGCTGGCGTCTGACTGGCTTTCCGTTGGCGAGAGGCTGGGGCTGAAGGGCCTCTGCTCGGTGCCGAGCTCAGAGCTGTGAGGCTGGAGGAGGCTGTGGAGGTGGGTGATGTGGCTGGCCCTCAGCGTGTCAATAACAGAAGTACTGCCTCTCCGAGCCCCTGCGCCCACTCCCGACTCCTTCCCCAAGGCTCCTTGGCCAGTCCTCTCGCATGACCTTGGGCGTGGCGGGGGCAGGCAAGAGCTGCTGCGCTGACGCTGATCCGACACGGGTCACCCACAGGTAAAACATGTTATTCAAAAAGGCACACAACACACATATACAAATAAAAGCACATAGAGATGGAATGGAATGGAATGTAGACTGATAAACTGAAGGTCAAAACAAATACAGGGAATTCCTAAAGAAAAAATTCCCTTAAAGTGTCTCAACAAATAAAAAGATGCAATTGCTACTGCTTCCCTGTATTGCTGTTCAATACGGGTGTGTGTTTGCATAAGTGGACATACGGTTCAACCACATACAAGTAGTATGTAACATATATGCTTTTTCACATCAGCATTGACATGCACATTACACATTCAATGCGTGTGTGAGACATGCATGTATTTTACTGATTCTGTTTATTCATATGTATGTTAATGGCCTGTGTGTATTGGTGTGTGTGTGTGTGTGCGCGTGTGCACACGCGGTGCTGGCAGTGCAGACCTGCTGTGTTGCCATGGTGACAGGCTCCAGCAGAGACTGGTAGAGGACACTGTGCTGGCTGCTGTGGGAGTCAGAGTACACAGTGGAGCCCAGCCCGCTGTCAAAGGTGCTATCTGCTGCAGAGACACAGGGGAGAGGAGGAGGGGGTTTCTCATTACACACACACACACACAAAGCCCATCCCTCACACAGATCAAGAGAACCAGGCATGTGTAACAAAGGGGGAGGGTGGTCCTACATGTAACAGAGGTGGTGCTGGTTGGTAGGTCACACAGCCTGGCGTGCTGGTCTGCTTCTGGCTCCTCAGGCTCCAGCAGGAGGGGCTGTCCAACCTGTGTGGCCCCGGCGGAGGTGCCCTGGGGTGGGGTGCCATGAGCCCCGAGCCCCCCCTCTCCCTGGTCCGCTGGTGGTTCAGCGGGTACAGTCCGCTCCCTCCTCCACTTTATTAGTGCCACACGGTCCCTGATAGACTTCCCTACGATCTTCGCATCACTCTCATGGAAGAAGCCAGACTCCACCTGACAGGGAAGGAGGAAGTGGGGCTTGAGTCATATTTTTAGAACTGAATGCGTGAGAGGCAGTGAGAGAGAGAGAGAGGGAGCAAGAGAGAGAGAGAGAGAAAGAGAGAGAGAGAGGGAGAGAGAGCAAGAGAAAGAGAGAGGGAGGCGGAAGGAACAGGAAATCTATTTCAGGGGAAACAGGAGGTGAGTGGAGGAATCCTCAGTCGGCAGCTGGGTTCATAGGGTTTACAGCAGACAGGCTGTAACAGTGCTGCTTGAGACAGAACATTTACATGAGCAACGAGGAAGTACATTCAGATCCTCTGACAGGCTAACAATAAAAAATTAAAATAATTAAAATTACTATTAAAAAAACTATTAGAAGATTAACACTGTCATTTTTTAAAGGTCTCTTTACATTAACCAGTAGCAGACTAAACTGATCCAACATAATTTACTCATTCAATCAACATATGGACAGCTCAAATATATGATCCCGTAAACAAGTACCTAAAGAGAAACCCCAGCACATTAAGGGGCATCCTTTCCATTCACTGAGTAGGGAGACTGCACAACTGGAGACCCGAGACCACATATGAAGACAAACTGCATATTCCGTGATGGCTGCATGCCTCTCTGTTGAAGGTAGCCATCAAAGCATGACAGGAGGTGATTGAAGGTGGGAATGCTGACCGTGCAGGCCCATTGTGCTGTTGGGCCTCGTGCACTCTGTTCTGGGGGCGATTGTTACAGCCACACCTCAAATCTCCCCCTGCTCTGTCTCCCCCAAATTTGCATAAACAGTCTGCAGTGGGGGGAAATCGGAAATCAATAACCCAGACTTAAAATAACAAGGGTTTGCTGTAAGAACCATGGAACTGATCTCACACAGTGGCTTCTGCCTATTGATGAAATTGTACACAAAAGAACAAAATGCAGGTCACCCAGATACAACTACAAGCTTAGCATCTCATATTGCCTGGTAGATACCCCCTGTACTGGCGGGAAAGAATACATTTGTATGAGGCAGGCTAAAAGTAAAATATTAAACATGGTGAGACTTCTGGTAACCATTACATTTAAATGAAGCAATCTGCTAACACCAAGCCAACAACAATGAAAACAAAACTGCCCAACTATTAGCAGTAAGAAACCTGCTTTTTCCAAGTTGAACCATCTTCAACAGGCGCTTAGAGGCAATAACTGGAGGCCTAATCTCTAGATTTGATGAAAGACAGTCTTTTGGCCATGTGGTACAGAACAATCTGGGTAGGTAGAACAGAACACTAGACTGAATGAGTCAAGATGCTACATGAAGGGTCTGTGGTCCTCTGGAAGACTCATCATGGAAAGAGCTCTAATCTAAAAGTTTGCTGGCTCTCTGGACCAGAGCCTTATCAAGCTGTCTCCAGGCCTGAGACTGTCCTATCTGATAGGAGCCACTGGAAAACCACAAGCAGAGAGGTGTGATTAAGGGATTCCTGAAAGTGCAGACTGGCATATCAGCTGATCTCCATGCGGGTGCATTCCCTGATGGTGAGATAGGGGCCGAGTTGGCACACATGCTGCCAGACTTTCCAGAGCTCTGCTCCACTCCAAACAACAAGCAAAAAGGAAGGAAACATTACTGTGCCATTGTTCGCCAACACTGCTCAAACAGGCCTGAACTGAACGTGAATTCTGATGAAATACAAGTATATTTTTTTTTGTATATCATCATCCTGCTTTAAAATGGGGGGTTTTACATTCAACATGGTTCATATCTGTGATGATTCTCACCATCTCCTGAGCCACTCCCTCGGGCACCTCTGTCTCCAGGTCAAAGGAGAACTCTATGGCGCCGCTCTCCTTGTACTTCCCCTTCAGTTTCTTGGGGTCCTCCACCCACAGCTTCAGAGCGATGGACGCCTTCTTCCCGTCGTCCTCCTCGGCCAGCTCCACCCTCACACCTGTGTCCTCTGCGAAGAAGGCGTGGTTCAGCAGGTCCTTGATCGAGTACCTAGAAAGGGCAAGTAAACACGCATAACTGAAGCGCCGTGCTACCGTGCATTGACAGTACAGTCACAATAACCTGCTCTGTACAACCGCTGTCCTCATCCTCATCATCATCATCATCATAGAAATTCGGCTTATTAAATCTCTGAGACCTATGTCATAACAGCCCTGGTAAATATGGAACATTTCGGCCTAATGCCCTCAATTATGTTACATAGTTATGTCATATGAGCATGTGTAACAGACACTACTAAGCACCAGTGTTCAGACAGGAGCCACGAGAACAGCACAGGCTCTTATCTAAGAATCCCACCGCTTTTATAACCTTCTACAAGGGCGCAGCTGGCACCCAATCTCCAGCCAGAATAAAAACTTTCCCCAAAGGCCTGCCTTCCTCTCATGTTAGAGTGGAGGACGCCCTACAGATGGGAACAGATAGGGGACTGTTGCTGAGAGGTGGTCTGTCAGTGCTGTAGAGCTGGGAGCGTGAGAAGGTGTGGAAGGATGGGCGGTCACCTTGGTGGCCCTGTGTTTTGCACAGAGCAGTTCTGCTTTGCAGTCACTCACCTCTCCTCCTTTTTCTGGCAGATACACTCTCCAATGATCTCCTTGATTTCAGGATCCATAACTTTGTTGTAGCTGGCAGGCTTTACCCCCTGGAGGAAAGGGAAATGAAAACACAACAATGAGGAGGACACGCCATGGGAAAGTCTGCAGGAACAAACAACAGAGCAGAACGAAATAGTCATCCCATAATATGGTTTTGGTTTGCAGGCTAAAACTAGGGCACGATGTGTTTCTGAATGTTAACAGGAGAGGAAAGTGCTGAGTCTCATTTGATGGCTCCACATCTAAAGGTGTCACCTGTCAGACTCAGAGAGCATCAAACACTTTCTGCACCTCTGGAGTAAAAATAGTTTTTCGAGGAACTGAGAAAGACACTTATATGCATGATTGTATATGACAGATGGAGCCTCCTTTGGCAACAGTAGTATAGAGCTAGTATGCATTCTCTATGACGTTTGATGCAGGTGTTATAAATAGCATGATGTAGTCTCTCCAAGGTATTTAGATTTGCATAATGATCAGAACAGTGAACAGAAAGAGTCCTAGTGCTGTGCTATGCACACTAGGTCTGGTAAGTATTTCCAAGGAGAGGAAGAGGAGGAAAAATAGGGCATTTAATCTTTTACCACTGATGTACTTCACTCTATAAAATGAAATACCTCCGTCAATAGTATCCATTAAACCAAGCTACAGGCCTGATTATAACTGTAAACCCAAATATCTATACTAAAATAAAAATCTGTACAATGAAATAAGGCCAAGCCTCAAGGCCTTCTCTAGGCAAGCAAACGTTTCGGACTCCCAGAGTGGAGCCATATGGCACTAAAGATTCATCCATGGCCAAAAAGCTAACGAGAACAGGGAAGAAACAAAGGCTTTGACACTACTTCATCTTAATTATGACGGCAAACACGTATTTTATACTGATAGGAGAAACAGCATATTTATCGGCATTAAATCCTTATCAATGAGGACTTTTAATCCCACAGAGATTAATAAAGAGAAGGGTCAGAGGTAAACCCTTGGTTATGAAAGGTTCACACACAATAACACAAAGTGAATTATCTTTGACCTTGCTATGCCCGGCAATAAAGACTCACTAAGCCTGTTTTTTCTCTGAATTATTGAAAAACACAAGCATCCAGTCACATGCTTACATTTACACCTTTAAATTGTTAATGCTGGCTACTGCTGAGTACCTTGAAATTAAGCTGCTATTAAAAGCATAGTATCATAATAGCTGTGATTTTGCCCTGCCTCTATTTGTGACTTAAGATACTTAACAGCAGCCTGACGGTGGGGGTTCTGAGTGTGTGTGTGTGTTGGACATTTTTGCGGGGATGTGACGGTAGCTGGACTTACGCTGGTGACTTTGCGGTAGATCTGGGCAGCGTTCTGGCACTCGGAGTAGGGGTACTCCGATGTGGCCATCTCCAGCATGCACATCCCAAAGGCGTAGACGTCCACCGACTCATCATAATGCTCCTCGTACATCTCCGGGGCCATGAATTCTGGGGTGCCTGAGTGACAGGGGGAAAAGGGGAGGTTAAGACATGGACTGGGTATCAATGATTTTTTCCTAACTATGAATTTACTGTCGAATAAGTCTGACTTGGTGAACTGCCTTACCAATGACACTCTTGGCGAAGGAAGCCCTCTTGAGGGTCGCCAGTCCCAGGTCGCCGATCTTGACGGAGCCAGTGGGGCCGGTGATGAAGATGTTGTCACACTTGAGGTCGCGGTGGATGATGGGTGGTGTCCTGGTGTGCAGGAAGTGGAGGCCCTTGAGGATCTGCCTGCACCAGCTCCTCAGCACCTTGGGCTTCATCACCTTGAATCTCTTCAGGTAGCTGCAAGGAGGGATGGGACAAATAGAAGACTCGGCATCAAACCAGGGTTATTTTGCTGGACATGTTTGTGACGCGTTCGTCTGGCTGTTATTGCTCCAAAAGTGACCCAGTTATTTCCAGAAAACACTCACGTCTTCAGAGTGCCTGACGTCATCAGTTCCGTCACCAGAACGATGCATTTCTTTCCTTTGAGGGGAGACTCCCAGAAATCATAGAAGCGTACAATGTTGGGGTGCTGGAGGCCTTTCAGCATCTCTGCCTCCTCCTTGAAGCGCTGGCGCTCCACTTTGGTCAGTTTCCGGTCCTGGAGTAGGGAGGGGTTAGGTGTGGGGGCGAGCAGGGAACAAGGGAGATCAACATCAGCACATTAAATGATCAGAGGGACCTTTTAATGTTGCCTTTCAAGAACACCTACATGGGACTCTGTGGGTTAGTGCACATGTCTTCTTTTGATCTCCCTGTCTCCAAGTCTGTCTGAGAGCCATTTGCAGCTCACTAATTGGATCATATATAAAGCCCCAGCTGATCATAACTTCCTCCTTTAGATATTCAGGCCAGTGCTTAGACCTCGCAGGTAGGACCTGGGGATTCTGTATGTGTGTATGTGTGTGTGTGTGTGTGTGTGTGTGCTCAAACAGAGAATAAAGAAAAGAAAAAGCCATCCTCTGCAAAACCAGTTAGTGTGAGCTAATAGTGCGCCCCAGTGTAAAGGCTATGAGTCAGAGGGACTGGGGGGGAGACAGACTGTCCCTGGGGAGGACACAGCCTCAAGGATACGCAGACACGCCCGCATCACATGTGGGGGGGCGGGGGAGCAAAGGTTGAGGTTCATCGATTGCTCCTGCTCACTCTCTCCCCTCCCCCATCCCTGCAATCCCTCTCCTTCTCTCGACTCCCCTCACCTCACCCACTTCCTTCACAATCCCCTCAGCGCTCTCTCCATCCCTACTTTCCTCTTGTCTCTAACTCTTTCTCCCTCCATCCATGCATAATTTCTTTCCTTTTAGAAGCTTCTATCCTCACACGTAAAAGCATGCTAATCTCCTTTAGGTAACCAAGGTCTGATGGCCTTCTTATTGCCTCCCGATTTCCCCCTCAATACCGCATACGCTAAGGCTTATGTAAGACGTACACACTTGCGCATACAGGCGTTCACACACGCAGCCCAGCAAGCTATGTGTAGGACATAGAACTTGAGCCCGCCCCTTACGGAATGGAACGCCATTTGAGAGAGAATCTGATTACATAGAACTGTGATAGCAGAAAAGCGATCCGACATATTTAATTATTCAATCAGACTGAGAAGCGGTTGAAATAGGAATTAAAAGACTCAGTCAAGCGGGGCCAGTCAAACTAAATGTGCTTTGGAGTGGATTGAAAAAACAATAGTGGGTCTCAGAGCAACCGATAATGGGCAGGGAAGAATCATAATAAAGAGGGTGGTAGGGTGGAGTTCTGATAATGCGTGGAGGGGTGGTGTTTCATTGTGTGTGTGCGAGAGGGTGGTGTTCTCACTGCACTCCTCTAAAAGTCCCATAAATAATTAATCTCTGCAGACAGCCAATTCTAGCGAGCTATGGTAGGTAAAGCTGAGCAGGGATGGGCTGGGCTGGGCTGGGCTGGGCTGGGCTGGGCTGGGTTGGGTTGGGAAGTCCCTAAATGCACTTTTCTGTTGGCGAGGATCCCTTCCCTTCAGGCTGTTCTTTCTTGAAGTCCCCCCCCCGCCCTTTCATAACCCCTTTCCCCTTCTCTGTATCCCCTTTCCTCTACCCCTCTCCTCTGCTTTCCCTTTCAGCAGACACCAAAGCTTGTGCATAATTTAGGGGTCACATGTGGACTCAAAGTGCTGTGCACAGCATGGTAAAATACACAGACAAACAAACGTGCAGGCTGTCCTCAGTGACACCCGTGAACATCTTCACTGACAAGATCTATCCCACCAAACCAGGACTACTTACCTATTGGGTGGAAAGCCCTCACCTCTGGTATGATTACACATTGGAGTACACATCATTTTACTAAGTATTGTCAAGAGAAAGCAGCAGTTCTGTGAATTGAACGCTACAAGCACCTCACACGTGCGTCTGTGTGTGCTCCCAAAACAAACGTCGCTGGAACGGAGGCACAGGTGGCCTAGCGGTGCTTCAGAGAGCGCCAGACACAACCGGCCCACCGAGCCACAAGCTCCGTAAAATGGATAGTGACATCAACAAGAAGTCATCTATAAAGCCGCGCTGTGGCCCATCGTCGCCGACTACAGCTGCGTGCTTTAACTCTATTAGCGTGTGGCAGCCCAGCCAAGCCCAGGAGCGGGGAGAGCAGTGAGGCCAGAGCAGCACGTTGTACACAGACACCCAGACCACAGGGGGAGACATAGGCAGCACAGGAAACAGGGGAGCAAAAATAGCAAGTGATCAGGCCCCACTAATACACTGGGGTGGCAACAAAACCTCCGTTGAATCAAGATGGCTGTCAGGGAGAATTTAGAGGCGCACGCTGTGGATGTCGATTGGGAAATATGGTCAGTATTTTATTAATGGGGGGAAGATCTACGATGATTGCGCGTAGAGACCAATAGAGACCAGAGATGGAAAACCTCCACTGATGTTCAAAGTAACTGACCCAGGGAGAGGCCGTGTGTAGGGCTGGCCTGTAAGGTTAGGCCTCCGTTCTGTGTCATCCATCATTTGGGACATATCTCATGTGCAGTTCAGCTGACACACATGCTCTCGCGCGCGCGCGCACGCACGCACGATTGATGTGGTTCTCAGCTGGAAATCTTAATGAGTTCCGCTGAGGGGCTGAGGAAACGTGGGGGGTGTATTGAAGCTCTCCTTTCCCTTTCATCGAGCTCACCCCGCCATACAAGGCTTGTTCAGTTTGGGACGTGAGTGCAGTAAAAGACAGAGCACACATTGTCATTTACCGAGATGGATCTGCCTCAAATACTCTGGAAATGAAGATGCAAAAGTCTCAAGTTCACCGGATGGCTTTACAGTCAGGATTAGGGCCATTCTTAGCACATTCTCCTACAACATCTAGGTTTTGTTACTTATTTAACAATCTAGTCTTCAGCTTATAATGGCTCAGTCAGACCATTATTGTTATTCCAGAAAAAAAGTAGAGATTACCCAACCCCTTAGTTCTCCAATGAGTTTTTAAAAGGTTATATCAGCACAGGGCAACAAGCCATGGTTAGGACACAGCCCCAGCATTGATCCACATCGTGGCAGTTCAATTACACCCCACCACACACACGACCCAAAAATCAATGGCCGACTTGGCCTTCATCAGCCATCAACATCTCAGGATTGTGAGGCAAGTGGCAGGTCTTCTCCTCATAACCCCCAATTAGCATTTCCCAAGTCTGATCCCTGGCTAAAGACCCCCTGATTAGCTGTATCTGAGATTAGTTGAATTTAAATGAGAACAATTGTGTGTGAAGGGGATTAGACATAGCATGTGCACATCTTTACTCAGAAACTTAATCTGTCACAACATTTGGAACACAGGAAATCTAAAATTATCCCTCCAAACAAGTGTTTTATGGCAAAACTCTGAATCTCAATTGATTCTTCTGAATGAAAAAGCCCTTCTCCTGGCAACAGCCTAACTTCAAGGCAGAGGGGCGGGTCCTGTCCTATACTATGTCAAATGAATCTGAACTTAGAACAGTATTAAGGTAGCACGACTGCAGTAACAACTCCTAACAGCCTGAGGCAGGACCAGTAGCTCTACTGTAACAAACTAGCTGCCGCAGAATCTCGCCCATCTGTCATTCAGTGCATGAGGCGTGGGCCACAGCCACTGCCAGTGTGTCTGGTATTCTTCTCTGTTACATGAATACAGCAGAGCAGTGCTGCCCCCGTTTTTTCTAAGTTGGCACCCTGGCACCTAGGGTGGCGTGATAAAGTATTGAAGACAGGGATGAAATGGTGAGACTGCAGCAGTGATGGGCCAGGAGGAGTGGGAGAGGTTAGACACGTGCACGCGGCCTTCTAGTTAAACAACGAGAGCACCAAAAATGCTGACGTGCATGGCCAACAGCCAATACCCTTTTAGCAGACAAGATGAAGACAAGAGGAGATGAAAGTACCATCCCATTCATAGTGTCAAGGCCTTTTTCTGCAGTATCTGTCTATGACGTTATGCATATCTGTTGTATAAGACTGTAAGTGTGTGGGTGTGGGTGTGTGTGTGTGTGTGTGTGTGCAAGGGATGTGATGTTGTGTGTGGCCTGGATTAAGACATGCAAGGCCTCCTGTAAGCCTATTTCCTGTCAGAGCAAAAATATGTGGAGGCTGACGAACAAGTGCGGCCATTGACGCAAAGACAACCAGACAAATATTGGTAATAATAAGCTTTCCCTTTCCTCCACAGGCTAATTCTACTTATGTAACGGGTTCAACAACCACAGGGTCACCGTCTCCATGTCTGTACAGTCTGATAAGATCAGTCCGAGAACGAGATAGACAATGACAGCAACTGGGCTACTTGCGATAGGCAGTGTGAAGGGTGTGGGTGGGGGGGCATGTTAGACAAAAAGCTTCATTGGAGAGCTTTGTTACCAGGAGTGCCTCTTCACAGCTCAAAGGTTTGAGGATCTCCCTCTCACACATTCAATCAATGTAGGGGTCCAAGGATTTACTCTCCCCTTCTCTGTAATCTAATGGGGGAGGCAAAGAGGGCAGAGCTTGGAGACCTAAATACCCTATTCAAAGACTCTCCAACCCTCAGGAGGCATCATCTGTGATCGGGATGACCCTCAACACACCAATCCCCCTCCCACCCCCCAGGTCAACCACAGGACCCCTTAACTCTGACTGCCCCAACATCTATACAAAATGGGAATCAGAGTTTTTTGTCATTCAAAACAAAGTGAGTTCATTAAGTCTCTGTAAAGACAATGAGGGGGGTGGGCTGTGTGACCAATGACCTACAGCTAGGCAGCACTCCTAGAGAGGGTGCAAAAAAGGGCCCTCAGGACCATCTCAAGAGGCTCCGCCCTACCACCACAGCACCATATCTTCAGAGCTGGAAGAAACAGGCAGCTCCTCGGCTGGTCTTAGAGATGACACATGCACAAAGTCCATGCTATGGTTTACTCCCAACAAGGGCAAAAAAACACAAACAGACTGCTACAAAGCAGAAACTCTTTTACACATGTAAAGTGCAGGACAAACGTACAGTGCAACTCCGCCAACAGCAGTCAGACTGTACAATACAAAACTGAATGGACCATAAATTAAAAGACAAGAAAGGTTTGTTGTTTGTTCATGGTTTTGTTTCCACAACATTTTTTTTATCCATTCGTATTTTAAATTGTCTGCATGGTTTTCTTGTTAGTATGTCGTTGTATTTGTAATTGTGTATGCATGAGCTCAAATGTA
This sequence comes from Retropinna semoni, assembly GCA_036025375.1. Classification (NCBI taxonomy): domain Eukaryota; kingdom Metazoa; phylum Chordata; class Actinopteri; order Osmeriformes; family Retropinnidae; genus Retropinna; species Retropinna semoni. Next base: position 4,383 of record JAVQJY010349611.1, on the reverse strand, counting down.
TACCCACTTGTGAGTACATGCATGAATGAGTCAAAATAAATACATTTCTCTTTTTAGAAATGTAAATTACGCTTTTAGCCAAGTTATTGACTGAGTATGAATGCAAATAAACTCAACCCTTGTTTAGCAACACCATCACAATTACAAGCACTTTACATTTTAAAGAAACTTCACTTCAACTGCAGTGAGATTCTGCTATAGTATATAGTAATGTAACGTGGCGCAATTGTGCAGTGGGTAGCACTGCCGCCTCACAGCATGAAGGTTCTGGGTTCGAATCTTGGCCTGGGCACCTTTCTGTGTGGTGTTGGTATATTCTCCCGATTTCCTCCCACAGTCCAAGCACATGCATATAGGTTAATTGGCGATGCTAAATCGCCCGTAGGTATGATTGTGTGTGAATGGGATGTGTGCCCTGCGAACGATTGCCGCCCTGTCCAGGTTGGTATCCTGCCTCTCGCTCTTTGCCTGCTGGGATAGATTCCAGCCCCTGACCGTGTCGCGGCTGACGATGAATGAATGTAGCAATATACCCTACAATGTGTTCTAAACAATACTTTGTGCTTTAATCCGTCAAAATGACTGACAGCCTTCAGCTTTCTACATCATTGTTAAAAAAAAATCTGTCAATGGCTGTAAATCTTCTACTAATGCAACCACTGGTACAAGTACCACTGCTAGCCAGTTAGCTGAGGCTGGAGAATATAGAGTACATGAGGAGATGTGTTGGACAGAGTAGCAGCCAGAAGCAGCTAAACATGGAGCGTGACAGATGGTGGTGACATCTTCAAAAACACATACACACATGCAGGCAGACACGCACACAGACGACAGCCACACAGTCACACAAAGATCTACAGACACAGCCTAATAAAACCCAGAGGTCATAAACAGAACTAGCACTAGAAGGGAATAGCTGTGGTGCCTCGATGCCATGGCTAGTGTGCGTTCACTCAAGTGCTGATGTGTTGAGACTTAAAAAGCGGCCATCTGCTCCAAACCTCCATCTTTCCATAAAAAAAAGATTCCTAGGTAATACAGCCATCCAGCCTAAACCAGTGTAGACCAGGGGGGTTCTTCAGAGCAGCGACCTAGGTTCCAGGTCAGAGCGGCCTGAGGTGTTCTCCTCTGGTCTATGGCTCGGCCTGGCTGAGGGATGGGGCAGCAGGGAAGGGAATTGTCCTCATCTGAACTGACTTATCGTTCTCTCCCTCCCATTTCTTTTAGGTGCTGCAGTGACACGGCACAGAGCCAGAGCGGGCGGCCTTGACTCAGCACAAGCACCCCTGCACAGACTAAATACACCCACACAGACACCGTTTCTCCTGCTTACTGTTTGGGTTACAGGCTGTGAATTCATATTTTAGTGACGTCTTTCATACTGCCCGCTGTTAGGAGCAAGGCTGACCGAAGACCACCTGACCTCTCAGCCACTGAAAACGTTCACCATTGTAATGCATCAGCATGAGGAGGACGTGCCACGTAAATCTAGACCTAAATAATGGATTACGGATTTAACTTGGGCCTGACGTACTTGAACAGCATCCATTCACCTTATGTAAAGGGCTTAGCAACTTTGAGGCCAACCATTCAGACCTCTGTCTCCATATTGCAAAAGGCTCTGGCCAGGCTGCTACGCAGGAAATCGAGGAAATGTACCCAAAAGGTAAAGTATCTCGTTATTCCAATTACTCATCTTGAAACCGCGGAGGGGATTACCACAGCCGTATACAATGCATTGCCTCCAACCAAGCACTTACGGTCTGCTTAAGAATAAAGCCACAAGTTGCAGGCTATGGATGAAACTGCACTAGTATTCTTCCGGCTCAATAGGTCTCTCTGTGGCGACTGGGCCAGTGTGGAGGGCGTGTCCCTGGAGCCTGCTCACTGCAATGGAGACGTGGAGGGGGGAGAAGACGAGTGATGATCGGGGTCTGAGTGGGGGTGGAAGGACCGCTCTAAGTGATCTCATTCTCTGGTGTCCATCAGGCCGGCAGCACCACACAGAATTGAGCACTGATGTGCAGAACCTGTTGGCCTGCAGTCACTGCCAAGCAGATGTCAAACGCTCCCATCGGTCCCTCTCCATCAACCACTTTCTTCTTGCCTCCCAGCACCATTCCCCAATGATGTCATCCGAACTGAATACATTACCTACAGTTAAGGAGAGAGGACTAGACCATGCTTACACTGGGGTGTGCCACAACTAGGGTTGCAAAGGGTAGAGACATTATTTGGAAAATATCCGCATACTTGTATTCCTCCATTAGCTCCTGTGGTTGTAAGTGGGATGCTACGGCAACGTGCTATTGTTCTCCAGATTGATAGGCCATTAAAAAATACAAAAGCGAGTTAATCGGACCCCTTTGTCTGCATCTTGAGGTAATGCAGAAATACATTCAACAAATGTTAGTTTATGATATGGTAAAAAGTGTGTTTCTATCTGCATATGACACAATGCAGCCTACAGCAACCCCACCTCCATATTTCCATTTAGTTCCTGTTGATTTAAATAAATTCTTGATAATTCACATGGAAGGTACCTAGAATACCCTAGAATTTTGCAACCCTAACCACAACCATACAAGACATGCCAATTAGGTCAATCGAGACCTTTAAAAACAACAGTAGGCACCACCCTCCAGAGTAATGCTTAACTTCCAAGCTAACTCTATTAACAGAGACTAGTATGTGCCTCTGCATCAGGTTGTCCTGTACAACTAGGTCAGTGACCGCTACCATTTTGTCAAAGTCAGCAACTCCGCATGCGTGCCGGAACTATCCGTGAGCAGTGTTTTGACAGGCAAGACAGGCATTAAGCTGCATTGTTCACATAGTGTTCCCCTACACAACATATACCCCAGCAAGGGGGGAGAGAGGAGGCGGGAACGAGAGAGAGACAATGACAAGCACATTTTTGGGGCTCAGATATGCAAATGAGTTCTCTCTCTCTCTCTCTTGCCTCACTTTATTAAACTCGAATAGAATAATAATCAGTAGCTGATAGTCAATGATAAATCCCAGGTTGGGAGTGGGTGGGCGCTCTGGAAGTTCCACCACGCCAAATTTGGTAAACCAGCATCACCAATCATCCATTTGCTGTACACTTTTGAACAAACCAGTTATTTCAATTAGCTGTTAAAACATGTCATTGGCCTGACTTACTGAAACTGACCAGCTAGCTCCCTGCCAACCTCAGACACCAGGCTTGGCCCACTGCTCTCTGGGTGTGAGAGATTAGGGGCCGGAGCTACTGACGAGGCCCTGGTTGAACTACAGGACTTGCTCTCTCCAACTCACTGCTCACTGGACTGCAACCAATGACCCACTTGGGAAACAACTGCCTTGTTTTATTTTCTCCATCTCAGCTATCGTTTCACACACAAATACAAAAGTGGGTCTCTACACAACACCAACTAATACACAAATCAACATCCAAATGTTTAGTCTGAACACCAAGTACTGTGGGTTGGAGATAGATGTTTGTGTGGGTGGTGCTCAGAACAACATTTTCTTACCATTGTGTCATCAACACAACATTAGATTGTATCAATCGAGCAGCAAATACCAGCTACCTTCTGAACACATGTGGTGAAATGTGAGCGCATGCATGAGAGAAGGGGAGAGAGGCAGAAAAACTTCTGTATGTATGCTCAGTAGGGACTAACTAAGAGAATTGGTTGTTGACCACGAGAAAGCAATGTCACTACAAGCATCTCTCTCTCACTCCATCTTCTACATTAATGAACACCTTTCCCTGCTAAAGATCTGTGTGATGCAAGCCTAGGAAGGGAGAGCAGAAAAAGGGAGTTAACAAGAGAGACACAAAAAAAATGAGAGGGAGAGTGCATGGGGCCAGATGAACACTTCCAGGCAGAGAAGCCATGTGCCCAGCAGGAGGAGGGCCCAGTGGAAAATCCCAGAGAAAACATCCCTCTTTCTCCTACCTTCAACAGTAATCCCACATGAAATTCCCCCATAGTCCACTGGTCAATGCCAAGTACCACCCACCTACACTGCGTGTATGGCACGGATATAAATGTCCATAGATGACACTAATGTGGGCACTTTGCCTGTTCAGAGAGTTTGGGATCCAGGGTTGTGAGGGGACACAGCCTCCCCCCCAAGTCAGAGTGCCCTGACTATGCACAGTAAAAAAGGGCCTTTACAGGCCTAAACGATGACAGCAGCACCACACATACTTCTACATTCATTATGTTCCTTACACCCACTTAGCCTACACGCTGTAAAAAACCCTCCAGTAGAAAGATCCATACTTTTAACTCACAAGAATTATAACATCTCTTTTACAGCAGTAAAATCGGCAAATGTAGATGTATTGATGAGTCAAAATAAGTGAGCAAAGCAGAAATAGTTTGTGCT
>JAVQJY010345545.1:0-10027 GCA_036025375.1 Retropinna semoni | reverse complement strand
AAGATGATATAAATCCCAGCTCCTCAGCTGCCAGAGGACCTGCCTGTGTAAATATGATGCTTTTTTGCATTTCCATCTGGTTCTGCATAGTATTGGAGTACAAACCTGATGACACACTGATTTCCAAGTAAACCAAAGGGACCAAATCGTTCCACGTACACTCCATTGATAATGATTGTCGCAAAACACAGGCCCGTACTCCCATCCCCACCCTCCAGTGAGTCAGATTAGAGAGTCAGGCCGTCAGTGAAAGTGGGCCTGCTGCTGTTGTTAGTCCCCATGCCCCTGAGCAGTCATTGTGAGAGCAGTATAATTACAGAGCGGGGCTGAGTGGATAGACGTTCCAGGGCACGACCGTGCGTGTCACGTGGCCTCGTAGGTCAGGGGAGGGGCCTGTTTGTGGCTGCCAGGGCAGGGAACTCAGGCACACCTAATTGTGGGATTCCATGTGTGTTTGTGTGAGGTAAAAGAAAGGAAGTGACAGAGAGATGGACCAGCATTCAGAAATAGAGAACGAGAGACAAAGAGAGAGAGATAGAGAGAGAAGGAGCGATAGAGAAGCGAGAGAGGGAGTGAGAAAGAGAGAGAGAGGAGCGAGAGAGAGAAAGAAAGAGAGAGAGAAGGAGCGAGAGAGTGAAAGGCCAAAAGATGAATGATCAAACGATCCTCTCTACTCTGTCTTGCTGCGAAGCAGTTTTTAAGTGTGCCATCTCCAGCTGGGCGTAAAGACTTGTGTTTAAAACAGTTATTCCCAGTCACTGCTGGAGAACAAAGTAACAGGCTCCACCAAAAGAAACAGCCCCACACAACTTTCAAATGCATCCTTTTTCCACAGCCAGTCCTGTGACATAATGTTCACTTTGGTGCTGAGCATCAGCCAATAGGAAGAGGAATAGTGATTTATTTTGACTAAAGGGGGTAGAAGTTACATTCTGTTGCTACCTCAGAGCTGCTTCTGGTGCAGCCTGAAGCAAAGGGGCATGAAGGCCAACATAAACGAGAATCTAAGCTGCCGTGTCTGGGATGCCTGGGGAAAGACATCAAACATCCCTGTCCCCCACCCTCCTCACTGTCTAATACCTTTCTCTTTTTCCTCTCTCACTCTTACTTTTACTCTCCCTCTCTCTCTCTTTCTCTCTCTTTTCTCCCTCTCTCACCTTCTTTTCTTTCCAACTAAACCCTGATGTTCCTCCATGATCTAAACCTGCTTCTCAACACTAGGGCATTGTGTGTAGCTGCTCCACACAGGGCTATGATTCATGAACTGGCAGCAACATCTCTTCTTCGGGCCCAAGACCTCCTCTTCCTCAGAACTGTGGACACTTTTGTCATCACAAGTCCTCCATCCGTACTAAGCTCTGATGTGTGGCAATCACAATTTTGCTTGTGCTGTCTAGTGATGTTAACCAGGCGCCATCACATTCATGGTGTTGATACAGAGTAGCCAGGCCACACCAGTGGTGTTACAGATGTGTAATCTATAAGATTCCACTTCTTATTTTCATGCACGCTCGTTCAGTTCTCTGATTTCAGTGTCAGTTTAACAACACTGGCTCTTTGTGTCCCGCATGGCAGCTCTGCAGGGTAAAACTGGGACAATGCTGCTCTCTCCTGGCAAACGTTGGAAGGGGCCCGCCTGAAACCCTTTCCTCATTACGTCCCTCTACATAGTTTAAAAAACAGATACTTCAGTTTGAAATACTTACATTTGCAACTTCTCTAATTTATGTACTGGGAAGATTGCAAGAAGAGGGTTGTCCTTCAGAAAAGGTTTTAGCTTCAATCACTTTAAAATATAAATAAATATACTTCTGGGGAGATGTAAATATAAAATATTAATGGATCAAAGGCTGGATGAAAGGATTTCTTTCTGCTGAAAGGCTTTTGCAAGGTCTACGATTCATTACTTATTCAATTCAGTTTATATCTGCATTAATGAGAAGCCGCGCAACATCTGTTCATGTCACATCTGTGGTCTTTGATCTGACCCATCTCTCATCCCTCTCCTCCCCTTTCTCCTTTTGTGTGTTCTCAGGACCCAGATGCTGCCATCAGACCGGAGGTCCATGATGAAGGTAGTGAGATGAGGCGCAGAGGAGCTCTGCTCCCGCCGTGTCTGGAAGCCTCCACTGACCCCGGATACTTCCTGCAGAGCACCATGCCTGCGCCCCCGAGATAACCCCGCCCCCCCTTTGGAGGACCACGTCTTCTCCGCGCGTCTGAACCATGGCAGGAGAGGCTCACCGCACGTACTCCACCGTCCATGACTTAGACGCTGAGTCCAAACCGCGGAATGAAGGGGCCGTGCCAGAGCAGCTTAGTGACAAAACTGCAAAAGAGTCTTCAGAGACCCTCTCCAGTGCAAGCACGGATGCCGGGGCTGCTGGCAGAAGGGCAAAGTTTGTAGAGAAAAAGAGGGACTATACTCAGCAGCGCGAGGCTGTGATACGGCCTCAACAGGCAGGGAAGATTGACTTTAAGTCGCTGCAGAACAGGCCCAAGTTTGCCAGCGACAGGACTTGGCCCGGTGGCAAGGGCAGCCCCCAGTCCCCCAACGGGAAGAGCCGGAGTAGGGACAAGGGCAAGCGGGCGGGGAAATCGGAGCGAGGCAACCCTCAGCAGCTTTACAGGCTGAGCATTACACACCCTCGCTCCAACCCCACCATTGGCATTGCCTACCCACAGCAGAAGATCTCTCCCCCCAAGAAGCTGGAGGCGGGACGTGGCCCAGTCACGGGCAGCTACAGGTTCCACGTACCCAGCTTCCCCGAGAGGGAAGCCGAGCTGCAGCAAGAGGAACTCAGCTACAGCCGCTGCTTCCAGGAGGCTTCCCCCTCCAACCTCACCTCCCCCACCTATACCTCACAGACCCTGGGCTCCGCCGGGGGGATGTCCACCCACCAACACCCACCCCAGACCCAGACCCAGTCCCAGCTTCAGCAGCAACCAGGCCCCATGGAAAGCAGTAACACACAGCCTGGTAACCATCTGCTCTTCCCAGACTTCCAACTGAGTGGCTCTAACACATGGCAATCTCCAGAAAGGACTTTTAACAGTGCTACTTATGGGATCTCTTCACAGAAGTCCTCGGCTCCAGCAGAGGGGAACAAGGCGAACAGTGGCTTTGTCCCTATGACATTTCAGTACGGATACCAGTTGTTAGAGGACTCAACCCCTGACCCTTTCCCCTGTGACCAGAATCCCCAGTCCCAGGACTTTATGGACTCAACCACGGGTCCTGCTCAAGGGGCTCACACTTCCTTCTCCTACCAGACTCTAGGGGAGGGCCAAGAGGGGGCACAGAACAACCCTCAGTTTGGTAACGAGCAATCGAAAGATAGGTCCTCTTACCCCCACCCTTCTGAGCCTGCACAGTACCTGCAGGCTCCACCAGGAGCATCCTCCTCCATGCACTGTTCAAGGGCTGTGAGCGAGGACTCAGCCAGCAGCGAGAGTTCAGGCTCCAGCTTCCAGCAGTCTGAGCAAATTAAGGGTGCCTCGTTGGAGAGGTCAGAGGTGTATGGACAGGCTGACAGCAGGGATCCAGCCCTCCCCTCAGGGAGTAAGAGGAGAGGCCACCCCAAAGATGGAGCCTCTGAGAGAACAACAATCCAGGGCAGTGGACACCAGGCTAGGACTACTGCACAAGGTCCCAGCTCCCAAATGCACTTTCAAAACAAAACCTTTAACAGTCCACCACTCAGCAACGTCCACATGGGCACAGTGCCTTTCGACAAAAGCCTAAACAGCAAGGTCCACAGCAGGCTGCCACACTCATGGGAAGGGCCTAGCAAGGCCTATTCACCAGCAGACCAAAACTCTTTGCCTTTTTCCAGTATGAATGAGAAGTTCCAGTTTCAGAACCAGGCAACACTCGAGCAGAGGCCAAACACACCCAAGGGCACCACGAACACCTGGCAACAGATACACCTCACCCCCACCATGCCCAACCAAAACAGAATTGAGTTATCTAGACAACTAAGCAACCAAAAGGTGACATATTTAGTGTCACCTTCTGACTGGCAGGATGAAAGTAAGACTCATAAGAACGGCTCAATAAAAAGCAACGGATTGTTTCAGAGCAGTAGAACGGCAGAGAGTTATTCAAACCCCAGACAGGACAGTGTGAAACAGAGCTGCAACACCTTATCATCTTTTAAAGTGGAGACAAGCCATGCACAGGTGTGCGAGTCAAAAAATAAAGTCTTTTTTGGACTAAACCAATCACTGCCAGGGGCATCATCATCGAGAACCTATGGTTATCCTCCGTTACAGGTCCCACCCATGGGGCTAATGATGGTGTCCCCTTATGAGTCTCCCTCCCCCTCTCCCGTCCATAACCCTGCACCCAGCAGCACCTGCTCCTCCCTCTCACCTGCCTCCACCAGCCCAGCCAACCTGAGCTCAGAGGACAGCCAGATGTCCAAGGCTGGACCTCCGCCCCCTTTCTATCACCAGCACCAAGTGAAAGCACAGGTGACCTCTGACCTCCTCAGCACAAACCCTCACCATTTCCACCCAGACGCCTCCAGAAACCTGCCATATATCCCAGAGAGAGCCAAAGACAACATGATGAGCTACCTGCAAAATAATGGACATCCAAAGCCTACCATAGAAGGCAACAAGGGTTATATGGAGGGCTTTGCAGTAGACCACCAACCCCCTCCACCACCTTACTCTGCACACCAACTGTTAGCCACGTCCCTCGCCACAGCTAACCTCGACCAGCTGGACGTGCTACTGACATGCAAGCAATGCGACCAAAACTTCAACAACCTGGCCTCCTTCCTTGGCCATAAGCAATACTGCGGACAGCACGGATTTGCCCAAAATGACTTCAAGGATGTGTCGAAGATGGAGGAGTCCAGGAAGTTCCACGCAGAAGTCGGTAAAGCTTCATCGTCTGGGAGCAGTTTATGTCAGACTGTGACCATGCCTAGGTGCCCATCAGACCTCCATTTTTCTTTGCTGGGCCTCAGTCGGAGCGGAGAATTCATGACAGACAGTGAAACTAAAGCAGACAGCAAGGAGGACCTGATGAAGCTTAGTTTATTTTCTGGGCCTGGAACACTCCCTGATTTGGAAATGGAGGACGCCAAGTTAGACAGCCTCATCACAGAGGCCTTGAACGGCCTGGGCTATCAATCAGACAACGCAGAAATAGACAGCAGCTTTATAGACGCATTTGCTGATGATGATCTCACAACTGTCAAAGTAACTTCAAACAGACAATCTGTAAAAACCAAAGAGTCAATTGTCTTTGAGAGCAAAAGTAAACAAACTCGAGATGATGACAGGTCTTTGACCCAAGGAAAATGTCTTTATGATTCTGACGCTGAGAGCCTGGAAACATATGTCGAGCACACAGAGACTAAACTGGAGAAGACCTCTCTGAATTTGGAGCACAATGTTAACACAAAAAAAGAAGTCTCTCATAAAAAGTCAAGGACTGCATGTGGGGAAAAATCTAAAGAACACGGAAACAAAGTGAAAGAGGCCAGAAAACTGTGCAAGAGTGAGGATGAAATTGCAAGTGCTCCCAGGTTTCTCTTATCCAGCAAGTTTTCAGAACGATGTGGGGTCAAAAGCTTTCAGGAATCCTCATTTTTGAGAGGCACAGGCCCAACCCAAGCTTCCATTGCAAACACAAGCTCTCAAACGCAAAGGACTGGAGCTCGAGAGAGTAAAAGGAAAAAAACTGGTGGGGGTACGTGGAGCAAAGAACTCATTCACAAAATTGTTCAGCAGAAAAATAAGCTCCATAAGCTCCATGTGAAGGGCACCAAAAATCTCCAGTTTTCCTTGGTAATGGAACGACTGACCCCCGCCCTCCAGAACCCCACATTCAGAGAGTACGACTACGTCTCTGACTCCGATGACGAGTGTGAGCCTGTGAAGATAGCAAGCCAGGGTCGTCTTAGCCAAAGCAGCCGCTGCAAATACACCTACACTAAAGAGTGCAAATGGAGAGCCCGGAGCGAGAGGGACAGGGCAGCGTGGAGGCATGAGTCGAAGGAATGCTTTGAGGTCAAGAAAAGTGAAGACATCTCCCTCTCTCCTGAGAAACACGATTCCCAGCCGAGGCTCAGAAGGAGGGGCAGCAGGTCTTCCACCAGCAGCGAGCTCAGCACGTCTGTTAGCGTCTCCAGCGACAGCATCAGTAGCCCTAAGAGCACTGAACGCACTGACTCTGACTGTGAGAAGAAGGTCGAGTTCAGGAAAAGAGATTCTCCAGAGCAGAAAATCTACGAGAGATCACCACAGAAGCTATGTAAAGAGACTAGCTCACAACTAGCACTGACGTTCACCAAGTCCACCAAGAAGTATGGTGCTGATAAGACAAATTCCTCAGCAAACAAAGACCATGCAGAAATCTTAAAGATCCATCACTCACGCTTTGATGATATTGATTCAGTGTCAGTGTTACCAAAGGCGAGGTGTGCAGTGAAAAAGCTTGAGAAATGCAGAGTTCCAGATCTATCGACAGCTGAGAATAATGTCTCTGAATACAGCACAACAATCGTTCCTGACAAACACACGCCACTGAGAATAAACGGAAAGAAACTGAAATTAGAATCCACAAATATGGAGTCTACTGGCATGGATTGCAAATTTAACCAGCTAGAGTCCCAAGCCACCAGTCACAAGATTAGTGAACCTTATCACAAGAGTGAGATATTCACAAAGGAAAAATCAGGACAGAGGAAAAGAGATAGTGTTGGGCCTGAAAGCACACAACCTAAGGCAAAGCTATCAGACACAACTGCATTTGAAAAACCCAGTGTTGGTGCTTACTCCATGAAAGAACAAATCACTCCTACCAACGACTTAGTCCCCAAGTCGACTTCTCTCTGCAGTGCCCTGATGGACGAGGTACGCCTGTCTCCAGCTGAGCTCCAGGAGCCTCTGACCCAGAAGGAAACATCTCACCTCCTCCCATACCCCCTGGAGCAGGACCAAAGTCTCATCAAGTCGCCTCTCTCCTTTGACACGTCATCCATGTTTGGAGACCTCACAGTAGCGGGGTTCGAGAACGGCCTTTATGCAGACATGCCGCTGCACAAAGTGAGTTTCAACCCGTTAGAGAGCGCCAGCGACAAAAAAGAAGTGTACACATCCTCCTTCTCTCCGTTTCTCGAACAAAGAGACTGGGGCCTGATGGACGTCAGCCCTATGCTACCAGACGAGATTTCGGAATACAAGGACGATTCGGAGAAGTGCACTGAGAAGAAATCGGATTTCAGTCATGTCACTCTGTCTCTCCCAGACAAGATAATGGACTATAGTGGGAACCTGAGCAGCTGTGAGGATGAACTGGAGATCAAGAGAATAGTGACAGAGTTGGAAAACCAGCTCCAAACAACCAAGCTGAGTAATCCAACACCGCTCACCGAGGAGGCTCCAAATGAGCTGAAGATGAGCAAGTTTTCCCCCCTGCGCCTGGGTGAAGACGAGGACTCTAGTCTGCATGAGAGCTTCCCAGTACAGAGCATGCCCATGGCGGTGTCAACCATCCAATCAGAGGCCTTCGCTGAGTCGGGTCTGCCCTGGACTAGTCCATTCCACTTTGATCTGATTGAAGGACAGCACACTCCAATTCATGCTGAACCAGGAGTCCAGAAACATCTAACTAAGACGGAGCATGATGATAATGTTCACCATCTGATGCCCTCAGCCTCTCACTCAGACACCAATCACCAGAAGCAGGACAGCCACAAGCCAGAGGGCGCTGAAGAGAACCACAGAGCTGCCTCAGACTTGTCAGAGGAGATTCTAGAAAGGAAGATGTACGCTGAAAACCTGATGAAGAGCCTGGAGGTGATTTCAGACTCAGTCTTCAAAAAGGGTCCCCTATCATCTGAACAGGAGGAGCTGCAAGCCCTCTCACCTGAGAGCCAAGAACAGACCTCTGAATGTCAAGCTCCCGGTACACCTGAATGTGAAGATGAGAAGCAGGTCTTAAGTTCGGACAATGAGAACATTGCATTCACTTCAAATAAATCACAGCCATCTCTATCTGACGACACACTGCCTTCGCCTGATTTAAAACAGCTTCCCTCACTGCAGCCAAGTGAACCTGAAGAAAGCAACAGCAGGTCAGATTCCGCAGCTATATCTACTGAGACAGATAATCATGAGAGTGAGACAAGCCACTGCCAAATTATAGAGAACGATTATTCACAAGTGGATGAGCTGACATGTGAGGACCACCAAGAGAGGACAAGTGAGGAAGGGGTCCCTAAAGACAACACTGATCTTTCCGATCAGTCAGAGCTCCTAGACACAACCACTAACAACTCCAAAGAGGTAGATACAGCAGTGACCTTAAATTTCAGCAGTCAGTTTGTGAGACCCCCCTCAGTGTACTCCAACCATACAGACCAGGAAACGGAGGAGGACCCACTGCCAACCAACCCCAAGAAGTTCATACATAAAGAAGAGTCTATGAACACCCAGAGGGATGAAGTTGGTTGTCGCTCAGCTGCTGATGATGCCAAAGAGGTAAATTGTGTGAAAGAGCAGGACTCAACTGAAGAGGATGCAGTCAGACAGAATGGAATGATTGACCACATTGCTTTTGAAAGCTGTTCTGAAACCGCTCCTCTGGCCCAGGAGAACTATTGTGCCGGCCCAGTGACCAGTCTGTCCATGGATATGGTCACAGATACACCCTGCAGTCCGCTCCTGATGGAGCTCAGTACAAATCATGTCAGACCGCTCTCGCCCTCCCAAGACATTACATTGACAGATGGGGATAGAGTGGCAGAACATGACACTGTTCCAAGCGCTAACGTCCATGCACTTGACTCCTTTGAAGGCCAATTAGAAATGGATTCTATATCTGTGTCTGTTCCGAGGATAGAAGAAGAGATTACAAATGTTGAAGACATCAATGAACAAGTTCCCATTCGTCTTTTGGCGAGTCCCCATATCTCAATGGATAAGGGGGAAGATGAGGGGCTCAACCAGGAGGCTTCCCCCACACCCAGTCCTCCACCATCATCTCTTCATTCTTCCGCTCACTCACTCACCAAGGAAACCCCAGTCTCTCAAGAAGCTCAGTGTCAACCTCAGATCTCAATCACCCATGTGAACATCAACCAAGAGCCAATATATGAAGCCCAAAGCTGTGATGAGCAACATACCAAAGAGCCACTCAACAATGCTGAACCATTGGACATTCCAGCAAGGATGGAGTATTCATTAATAAGTCCTCCCCACTTGGGAATCACTAGCACTGAATCCGCCATCCCCTCTCCACATCCTCTGTGTATTACAGCCGAACCATCATGCACTGTGGAAGCCGACAAAAAGAAAGACATAATTTATGATTTCAAACTAAGCCCATTGAACTATAACGACAAGTCAGATGTGCCTCTAGAACTGAACCAGTATAATTACACCCATGTCAGCCCAGATAATAGACTTGAGGAGACAGACGTCAAGCTGAGCCCCAGGGGTAACTGTGGGCCATGCGATCTGAGTCACAACACGGCACTGATTCCAGACCAGAGAAAGATAGGGGCAGAACCAACCACAAGCCTGGTTCATTCAGCTGAGCTAAATCTACCTGAGGAAACAGTGGACATCAGTAGCAGTGTCCATGACTGTCTGAAACTGACGTGCATTGCTCTTGGGTTCCCTCTCCAGAGCAACACTGCATCTCCATCTATTGGCAATACAGAGGAGGATTTGGATGTGTGCCATGACCACATCGAACTAAACAATTACCAGAACATGCATGTAGACCTTCCTAAGAAAGTGGAATCCGAAAACCTAAATATACATCAGGTTCCATGTGAGGCCCCTCTTTTGAAAGACACTTCAGATAGTCAACTTATTTCAAAACCTCTTATGACCTGTGAGAATGAATTCATACCTTCCCCATCTGACTTTACAGTGGAGCACCTACCAACAGAGGTTTTTCAGAGCTCAACCAGCCACCATTCAGATGAAGAAGCCCAAGAGAAGAATAAAACAATTGTGCCAAACAAAACTCAACTAGGGAAGGTTCTCTGTGAAATAT